>JAIUND010000800.1:0-52051 GCA_034699125.1 Gisinianus flammeolus
TAAAAATTACTTTTCTATACTACTTTCATATAAGGAAGACACGTAGTTAGTTTTCATCCTTCTAAAAAATAGTTCGGAAAAATCCTTTTCTTTAGTCATGGATCTGCTCATATAGTCTACACTTGTAAAATATCTATACAAAATTCCCTCCGTTCCATTTTTCTCAAGGAAAACGAGAGAACACATTTTTTTTTGTTTGTTTGTAAAATATCAATAAGGGAAATCAACATGAACATAAATTCCATATGAAAAATATGAGAATAAACAAGTTTATGAAGTTCATGAGATGATGTTTCCAAGTTCAAAGAGCTGTGAAATACAAATAAACTAATCGTAAGACTTTTGAAACGGAAAGAGAATTCAAAAGTTTTGTATTTTGTTTTCAGTGTACGGCATCAACATCAGAGTACATTCTCTCTCTCTCTCTTTCTCACCCTCTCGTATTGACTTGAGTAAATAAAGAAAATTATCATGCCAACTCTTCCTTTACTTTACAAGGTGTGGAAAAGTGAAAGTTTTTCACAGTTTCAAAGAAGCTTCATTACAAAATACAATTTTCCAGAGTTTTCCAAAGTTTTCAATTTCCAAAAGAAATTCCGCGTGTGTGTGTGTGTGTGTGTATGTGTATTTGTTCGCATGGGAGACACGAGGATTAGTTGGGAATTACAAACATAAATTGGAAGAACAAAGAAAAGCAGAGGGAGAGGAAGAGAAAGAGAACGAGAGATAAATATTTGCACAGATTGGTTGACAGGGGAGATCTTTGACGAGACTCAGTGACACGCATACCTGATCTTTTTGTTCTGTGTGAAAAAAAAATTCGTTGCTTTCAATATCGATTCATTACGTTTTTCTCTATAGGTATATCTACGATACGAAAAGTGTTTCTCTCTCTCTCTCTCTCTCTCTCTCTCTGCTCCCTCCTTCCGCTTTTCTCCTCCTTTCTCTTTCACGTTGTTTCCACTTTCTCCCAAATGTAAATCTACTGCCACATGGATATAGATGGAGTGAGGGGAAAACACACCAAGACATTGCTAGATCAAATGTGTACACGTAGAGTTTTACATGCATGTGTACAAGATATCTTTGAAATTTGACTACAAGTTCCCTTCTTCTCCTCCTCCTGCCTACAAAACTCAACTAAATGTCGGCTCTACGCCTCAGTTTTTTTGTACGGGAACGAGAGCAAGGTGTTCTGTCTGTGTTCAGTCACCTTGAATAATATAGCTCATGTTCATAGAGCTTGTCAGGAGCTCTAAAAGCTTCCGGAATGTTTATACACACACTCACGTCAAATATGGTACACGCTCAGAGAGAGAGAGAGAGAGAGAAAGAGGCTCTGGCTTCTTCCTCTTCTCAAGCAAACCCAAACTATTAACGTCTCACGTGCGACTATTCCCACTAACGATATAAGTCTTTGTGTAGACGGCTCAAAGGAGTGTTTTTCACGATAAGTCACTGAGCTAGAAACAGAGATACTACGTAAACGAAGGAAGGGGGGAAAAGACTTGGAGTACCCAGAACTCGAACAAATAACACTTTTGAGCTATTTGCTAAAATAAAAAGAAGAAGAAGAAGAAGAAAATTGAAGAGTTTTTCTTGACGATTTTCGTCTTCTTCTTTCCTTCAACACCTGGACTTTTTCTTTGTCCCTTTCTCTTTTTATCATTCTCTTCTTCCTATCCCCAATTTTTATTTTGTTTTTGATTCTTATTCTTCTTTTTTTCCTCCTGCCGTCTGTCTTCCACCCATGTGAACATTGCACATGGAAAATTGAGCAAGAGAAACAGGGATTGGAATTGGAGACTGAGGTCCTTTTGAGAAAGGGGGATTTTTTCAATAGTTTTCTTTAGAAAATATTTCGTAACGGGGAAAAAAAGGATTCAAATGGAAAATTCCTTGCATGTTTAATGTTTAATCTACCCTTCTGTCCTAGTTCATTGAGTGGAGGAAATGTAAATTTTCTACCCAATACAACTTCTTCTTCTTCGTCTTCTTCTTCCAATCCTACTGCTCCGACTATACACAAACTGTAAAATATGAATGGGACTCTTTGGTTTTTTCTTGTATGCTTGTTCACAGATTCACTGACGATGAGAGAGAGAGAGAGAGAGACAGAGAGAGGAGAAGGAAAAGGGAGTTTTGTGAATTTTGGGAGATTGTGTGTGTGAGAGAGAGAGAGAGAGCATGTAGCGATTTCTTATGGGTTTCTTCTTCAAACTGAAACTAGATTTTGGACGAGGGCCATATCATTTCAAGATGTTTGGGCATCATTTAGGAGACATATAGATTTCTTTATGGGCTTCCTATCCCCGCCATTCTCTCCATATATGTACATATTCACTCCTATGTGTGTGTGTGTGTCTTTCCTTTCTCTCTTCGCTGTTCGGTTCGGTTCACTGACTTGGCTTCTGTTCTTGTTCTTCCCTAGTTTGGACTACGCCTATCTATGTACAATAATAATGGCAGGTACTAGATGTTTTTCATTGGACTCGATGCCAAAATCGATCTTTGAATTCAACTAAGATCTCTCTCTCTCTCTCTTTCTAATATTTTCTCTACGTATGTACTCCCATGTCTTTTCTATACACACCGCACACACTTTTGACTTTGTCTATATACGTACATGGGAAATTGTGAACTCTGCCCTAGTAACGCCAACTCTAAATGCTTGACTTGTAGGCTCGTCCTTCGCGTCCTCATATGTACCAACGAGGAATGAGAGACGGAGCCATGCCCTGAACGTGGTAAGAGAACATAACGTAACCTTTTCATCTTGATTTCCAATATTTTCTATGGGTGGTCTCCTATCTTTCTCTCTCTCTCTTTCTCTTTCCAGCTCAACCATCAATTTTCTTTTAGGTTCGCCCGGTTGGCTAACTAACTCACTACATTTTATAAATTACTGTGACATCTTATTATACACCGGGATATCTGTGTCTTACGTACATAAAATACATACATACATGCATCCATGTGTATGTGAGTGCTCTGATAAATAAATCCTCGTAATTAGTAGACATTTTCCTTGCATGGTAAATGGTCAATTACTTAAACAGGGACACAATTTCCACGCTCACACATTTTGTGCAAATTGCGAGATTTGTTTGGTTCTATATGCTTGTGGAACTGGGTGATTTGGAATCACAATCACAATGATTTAAAGGAGTTTCACGATAATCGTAGCAAATACTCAAGTTATCTGTGACTGGGACCGAACGTGACTCCCAGTCAAATGTTCAACAGATCAGACATGATCATGGGCGTTAAGGTGTATTCGAATTTAACTTTACATATTTATCTTTCTGTCCCACAGTCGCAGTTTTTTTTCTTGACATAAATAATTTGTAAAAAGAGAGATTTCCGATGAGATTCCTCCGCGACTCTTTGATTTTGTTTGTGTAAGTCAAAGCGAGGGATGATTGTGGAATCAAATGGGGATGATCAACTGCAAGGGACAGAGTATAAACGACAAACGAGGAGGGATATCTATATCTGATGTGGTTTGAATCATACTCGTAAATATGATGAGTATGAGTACAAGAATAAGCAATAATAAACATAAGCACAGGGTTAGAGGTTGAACGGGGAAACAAAGAATTAAGATTTGATGGAGAGAGATGGGACTGACGATGAGACAGAGAGAGAGAGACAGAGAGAGAGGAAGAGAGGAAGGGGGATGGAGTATGAGTATGGGAAATGGTGAGACGAAGAGGAAAAGATAGGAAGCTTCTGGAAGAGTAATTGAACGGAATGACTTGTTTACGATTTACCTAGAGGATGAGCCAAGCCAAGATTTTCGACTTCGACTTTTCCAGGCCAAGCCAAACCATCAACTTCAATTGCGCAGAAGAAAGGGCACAGCCACACACACACACACACACACACAAATACACATACACACACTGGATAAGACCAGATAGTCGAGTTGGTTCGATTGTGAACGGGTAATTTCTCGGACGATAGAATTTAACTGCCACCATTTCGTTGAAATGAGGCTCCAAATAGATTTCGTTTTTTCCTCTCTCTCTCTCTCTCAACCACCTACAACAGCAAAGGAGGAACAGAGAGAGAGAGAGAGTAGTGTCTATATTTTTAGGCACTTCATTATCGACCGAATACTCCTATTGTTTTCTTCCTTTGAAGAGACAGCAAGAGCGAGAGAAAAAGATAGACAGAATGAGGATGAGAATGTTAGATCCGTAGAGACAGAGAGAGAGAGAGTAGCCAACATTGTGGCCATAAACGTTGAATGAACTTAACGTGTGGGCTTTGGCTGACATAAAATGATATTTTGAGAGTATAAATAGCACATATCGTATGCATACAAACAGAGAAGACTGTACCCCAACTAAACTGCACTCATCACAGCCACCGTTTTGTTTCCCTAATGCCGACTCTTTTGTACTCGAAGAATTTGAATTAAGCAGACTACACAGAAGGACAAAAAAACACCAAACCCGTATAATTCCCCCAAAATCTAGCACCTTCACCGCCACATGTGTTTCTCTCTCCATCCCAACTTCCAACTACGTACAAAACTCATTCTTCCCCTTCTCTCGTTCTCTTTCTCTCTCTCTCTTTCTTTCTGTATTATTTCAATGTCTTTGTTCAATCGAGTCAGAGTTCAGAGGGAACATAAATAGACTCGCTCTATTATTATCATTTCATCTATCTATCTGTATCTGTACGCATTACGCGTCAAACAAGTACGCTTTTTTCTTTTATTTTTTTCCTTCTCTACTCTCTTTTCACCACAAACGCAATAAAGTCGGCAATGGGGATGGCAATAGCAATACAGATAATATACACACGCAACTCCCGCTACTGCGTCTCTTCCCATCTCACTAAATTGAATTTTTTCTTCATCCCAACCAATTTGTCTTGTTATTTTTTAACAGAGATTTCAGTTCCTTTGGATTGCCTCAAGTTGAACAGTCATAATTGTAATTACTAATTAAACGGAGCTCTAGGGAAAAATCCTAATGAGTACAAGCAGAAGAGCTCATGGAATTGTATAGCGAACGTGTTAAAAATGTGGATGGTCCCCTTTTTTCCCTGAGTGAGACCACCGTAAAAGGATATAAAAAATATTGAAATAAAACTTTCTACAGTCAAGTTGGAATGTTCAAAGCTGGACTTGGTTGGAATGTCTTTGTGTGTGTATAAAGAAAAGTCCTCTATGAATCTGTCACAGTTTAACCTAGAACTTTGAAAGTTTTTGAGGGGGAGCAGGAAGGAAGGGAGAGAGAGAGAGGATGAGAAGGAGAAAGAGAGCCCATCAAAAATCATTGGGAGAGACGACAGTGTTGATAATGAAGTGTGTCTCGTATCATTAGGAGAGAAAGAGCTCCTTGGGACAATTTTACAGTCATAGAATTCAAACTGTTACACGTAACGACTGTGTGGAGGGTTATTAAGTGCGAGGGTCAACGAATTCGATAATGATAAGCATCTGCGACAATGTTCAAACTTTCTCTAATGGTCTTCTCCTCTCTCTCCTTCTCTCTCTCTCTCTCTCTCTCTCTCTCTCTCTCTCTCTCTCTCTCTCTCTCACTTTCCCCCTCTTTTAAATGGATACACTTTTCAACTCAACTCTGATAAACACTTGAAGCGACATTTCCATCGGGTGGGGAGAGAAGACAAGGAGGAGAGAGAAAGTTTTGCCGGTAACCCATCCAAAGGGAATTCCTTGTCCATTTCATTTGGCTCACAAATTTGTCAGTGGTGGATTTTCATGTGTTCAGTCACTCGTGAAAAGTTTCAACTTTTCCAATTCCCATCCAAAACTCCGTTTCCCTTTGTGACCCACTCCAAACCCTCTCAAACCAAATCTAGTTCTTTTCATTTATTTTCCACGGGTTCACTAGGTAAAAACAAGGAAATACAAGCACACAGCTGATTATTAATCAAATGTGTATATAAATATTTACAATTCTATATTTTCCCTTCCCAAACTCAACCACTCAAATTCCTCTCATTTTTGCTCTTCTCCATTCATTCCAGTTCGGACTGATACAAATTCTTGAGGGCGACAACAAATGCGAAACATTCCAGCTTTCCCAGGGAAATTCTCTGTTTTGTGTGCAGTGTACAAAAAAAGTATAGGAATATTTAACGGGATTTATAAGTGAAAAAAAAACGGGAGGAAAGCCATTGAAAATTGTATGGCGCTTGTGGATTTTTTTTTATTTCAAAGAAAAGGAAAAGGGAGGAGAAAAAAAGTAGTAAAGTAAACGTCCGGAGAATATCGATTGAACCATCATCAGGATGATCATCAAGACGAGGATGACGATGAGTATAGAGCCAGAACGGGAGAGAGAGAAAGAGAGAGAGAGATAGTTTACAAAGGAGATTTGGAGGGGAGCTCGAGTATTATTATGGAGAAGCGTTGAGTTCAACGGATGGATCAAAACCGGAAGAAGACGTTTAACAAATCTTGACGAGGAGAACGTAAACGAAAATGAAAGAGAGGGAAAACGACAAGAGGAGATGAAAATGAAAGAGAGAGAGAGAGACTGGGAGTAGCACGTCAAACGCTATTAGCTGGCAAGAAATAATTTATGCTAACTGTGCGGGTCGCTTTTTAGTTGATTCACAAAGGCGGTCTTCTCATGGAATTTTCTAATCGTAATCGCAAGTGAAGTGAAAGAGCGAACGAGGAAGAGCGGATACGGGCATGCCCATGCAAACGTCCCTCCAGTCTCCATCCTCTCATTTTCTATATTGTGTGTACATATTTACGATACGTCTATGCATTTCTACATCCATCTAAGTATGTATATCCTAGACTAGAATGAAGTTTCCGTTAAATCTCTAAATAATTATACCATTTTAGGCATTTCACACACATTTCCTTGCTCCTCTTTGTACTTTTCACCATGACCGAAATAAATCACAATACAATTTTTTATTGTCTGCATTAACAAAAACTGTTTATTTATTTTCCGACTGCCATCACATCGTTTCTCATTATTTCTCTTGTCATTTTCAGTTCACTTTTTATTTAAAAATTATCCATATTCCATACTGTCAGCTGCTGAAACCGACAAGAACGAAAAAATCCAACACATTTCTCTTATTGTTAGTTTGGGGTTTTGGGAAATTCAGGCTATTTAATTAATTCCAGTAAAAACAGTTCTTTCTTTGAAAACGTTTTGCTTTAATTGTAATTGTAGTTATTTGGAAAGAAAGATTCCCAACTTTAGATATTTTTAGTATTTCCGGCTGCATATTCCAACTTCCTACACACAATTTAGAAATCCTTGTAGCTTTTTCAAGGAGTCTCCTCATTTCTTGAACATCACCAACGGAAATGACTATGATTTTTCACGGGGAATCGGCTCTTTGGATTTATCCTACAAACCAAGAACCAGAACCAGAACCAAAAAACGAGGGTAGAATCATTACATACATGACCATTTGGATTGTCAAATGAAATGGTTTCCGACTTGTTTGGAAAGTGGCCGTTAATTCCTACTTGTTTATTTCCCGTTTTTTCTTCTCCCCGTGTTGATGGTCGGTAGAGCAAAGACTAAAGTTGAAAACTAAACATCACAGTTAAAGTAAAAGAATATAAAAGTGGGACTGGAATGAGAGTTGTTTGGGTGGGGAGTTACTTCATTCGTTCATTCGTTCGTTAGCTGAGTGTGTTGAAGGTGAGGATTTTCAGGATGAAGGTGAAGTCGAAACTGTGGACGGTCGAGTTATCTGTATTAGAGCTTTTACAGAGAACATTTCCGCGTTCTCTCTCTCTCTTGCTCTTTTCAAACATCTCAGTTTTAACAAGGCTCGTCGGGAATTGAGAAGAGTACAAGTAAAAGGCGTTTTATTTATAAAGAGAGAGAGAGAGAGAGAGAGAGAGAGAGGAAAGTGGGGAGAAAGAGAGGAAAAGAGGAAACCTCGTATGTGGATTGTTGGTTTCCATTCGGGAAAAGCTGGTTTTGATTGCCAAGAGAGTCTTCACTCTCCAACTCAAGTGCTATCATTACCCGCCTCATCATTGCCTCTTTCTGTCTTCAATCCATACAATATTGCAACAAATGTAATTGTCTGGAAAAAAAGTTTCCCTTTTCTCTCTCTCTCTCTCTCTCTCTCTCTCTTGCTCTCTCTCTCCTTTCTCTCACTTCTTTCTCTGTGACGTGAGTAAAGGAGAAATCAACTTGAAATCTTCAAAAAAATCCACTCTCTCTCTCTGGATACATTTTCTTTTCATTTCAAGGAGACGCCCACTGGAGGTCATGTAAGTGCACGTTTATGGGGAAAGCAACCTTTTTATGATTATGTGCCAATTTGCTCTCCTTCCTATTTGCAATTTGTAAATTCTACCCGTTTCCTCTCCCCTGACGACTGACTCCTCCAATCCCTGGATATATTTACTATTAAAAGAAATGTAGGATTACGAATTAAGAATTGAGATTTTACACTGCTTACATTTGTCTAGAGATTTGTAATGTGCAAGTGGATGTGTTTTAAAATTAAAATCAACTGGATCCCAAAATGAGAGTATTCAAGTGAAATATTGGAGGATATAAAAGTGTAAACGTCTGGTTGGGGAAGCGAAGAGGACGTGAGTCGTGTAGATTGAGAAGAGAGAGAAAGAGAGACCAATCCACATTTTCTAGAACATCTTATGAATATCAAAATGAATGGAGAGAGAGAGAGTGTGTGTGTGTCGTCATTTGGTGTGGACGCTTCGCGAGTCAGCTGTATTTTATGTTGAGGAACTCCTGGTGTTGGATGCAGATGTGACGGATGTGCTATGAGATGGTTACGACAGCCACGATACGACAATGCCCCGACTATCGATTGACTGTCTCTCCCTCTCTCTCTCTCTCTATTCCCCTTCACACAGACACATAAACTCATTTCAACACATAGGCGTGAGCTCTTTTTCTCCTCGAGTCGTCAATCTAGATATTGCTATCAAAGTAACTTATGGGAACACCTAACAAAATTCCATCCTCAAAACCTGTGTTTAGACTCCAAACACTTGCTTGTAAATTAGTGTGTGTGTGTGTACTAATGTAAAGTTAAAGTTAGAAATAAGGTGAACCACGAACGATTTGAATTACAAGCACGATTATGAACAAGAAACTGGTACATTATAAATTGCTTGGGTAATCGGTTGATAATGAAAAGGCTGGCATAGCAAAACAATAATTCCAAAAACTAAAATCTAGCGTTAATAAAAAATGCATAAAACGCCGTTGTTGAATTGTTTAAAAAAAGTAAACAAATTGAGTTGTTGGACAGAACGACAACAATAACTGACTAGAATCCGAGACTTCATCACCAAGCTACAGCTACCTCGGCCGAGAGGACGAGAAAACAAATCCTGTTTATTATCCTTCTTTTGAGGGAACAAAGGAGAAAGGGCTCCTTATATGAGGTCTCCGATTCTTTATACGTTTTAAGTGCATGGAGCACACAATTGTCAGCCTCTTTTCCGCAGTATCGATTTTCCTTGTAAAATTACGTTAAACGGCATTAAATTAAAACAAATAGTCTTTTCCTAGCGGTTTATTCACATTGGAGTTTTAACGGTGCAATTAACGGTTAATTAATTTGCAAAATCGTTTGATAATTTTTGCGTTGGAATTCACAATATCTATCATACGATATCTATCGCTATCGGAAATTTGAAATGAAACTTTTCAATGACTTCTTACAGAGAAATTGGGCAGAATCCACAAAAAAAAAAAGTTTACATTTTTTGCACTGGAAATCCCTTTGAAAACACCGTTCGAAACTCTAAAAAAAAATCTAAACGTTTCCCTCGATCACAAATGTTTGAGGGAAAAGATGTTGTTTTTTTTGTCTGGCTGAGCGTGAAGGATGTGTGAGTAGGGAATAATCAGCGTTTAGTTCCCCGTCCCTGCATTACTTGCATGTTTCCATAATAATAAAAAAAAGTGTGATAAAACTAATGTCCCTCAGTGGGGATTCAGGTGATCATTCATCATTCAGGTTATAATTTCGAGTAAACTCTTGTGGGAGAATTCAACCACAGAATATAAATAGGTTCTCTATGGGCAATAGGGGAACGTCGATTCTCTTCTCTCTTCTTCTTCTTCCCCTTCTTTTTGCCTTCTTCTTCTTCTTCATCATCGTCATCTTCGTCCCTCTCTCGTAAACCTGCTATATGGTCCTTTCCCCATCCCCATAGAAACTATACCATTTCCAAGCTGCCAGATCACTTCCTTCCTTCGTATATCCAACTCATCCTCTGGAAGACCAAAGGGAGAATGGAGGAGGAGAGAGAAAGAGTGAGAGAGAGAGCCTTATTCTACATGTATCTCCATTCTACGTGTTGTTATAGCAGCTCGCTCTTGTAAGACTCTATTAGTATAACTATAAATACCCGTATGAAATGAAATGCGGAGCTACCCAGTATTGGCCAATGTAAGATTACACAGGCACAGACACACTGAAATATCAAACTGCCAACTGACTTACAACCTATAACATCAATTTAATGCCGTATACAGTCATAGTTTAAAGTTGGGGGAGATTCCCTCTCTCTCTCTCTCTCTCTCTCAGTTTTGTAAACTACCAGCCACCACTAACGACGCTTCATTGAAGTCAATACAGTAATGTAGTTTCCGTTTTTATATGCTCTTTCTCTCTCTCCTTCTCTCTCTCTCTCTGTCTATGTAGAGTCAATAGTCACGTTGACTCGCACAAAAACCGTGCGTAATTTAAACGGAAATAATACAGTAGGTGAAGCGGGAGATGAAGATCAGTTGCGTACGTACGTGTGTGTGTGTGTGTGTAGTGAGTGCGTACTTTCGTGGACACACGGAGAGCTGCACATGTATGTATAGAAAGTGGATAGTTGCCGATAGTTTCAACTCCCAATTCACAACGATGAGTTACGATGTGTGTGTGTGTGTTCGTTCGTAGGCTCGTTTGTGGGTTCGTCCATTCCCTACAGTCTCACCAAATACCAAATACCAAATAGGAAATGGCAAAGTCAACATAAAGCATCGCCTGGAACTCTTTTGGAACATGTTTAGAGAGTTGAATCCATCCACTATGAAAAGTGGCTTCACTTTATTAAGAAGCATCACTGGATATTAGATATTACACAACCAACGCAACTCATTTTATACGTTATGTTACGAACTATGAACACACACACACACATCCCCATAAAACAATAAGAATCATCCGGGGAAAGAAGAGAAAGCGAGAGAGAGAGAGAATATTATTTCATTGTACTACAATTTTTACACTGTTTATCTTGATTTCATCATTCCTAGAAAAATTAATGTACGCTCAACTTTTAACTTTGAGGGATCAAAAGTGAGACGGAAACTGTTCCACTTTTGTATGCTTCAGACTACAATCAATATTGTTGATGGTAAATCAACCTCAAGCGACGAGTACGTATTTAAATTTAGAACTGAAGTGAACACAAGTTATTGACTCATTTTAAAAGTAAACATACAGAGAGATTGTACTTCGTAACTTTAAATTTGATTTGATTTGGGATTCCAAATTTACATGTTGTGATTTGTGGTAGTAGTTTCTTTTTTTTGTATTGATGAGAAAGTTATGAGTAGCAGACGAATTTTTCTTGATAACTGTTCAAAGTTTTTGACGCAATTTATAAGTTCAACGTTGGGAGTAAGGGTGCACGAGTTTAGATTTCTTATAAATTAACGTTTCTCATTCATTTCTCCTTGAGTTTTGAGTCTAAATTTTTGTCTGATATATATTTATAAATATTTCTCAATGTTTCTTCATGTAGAAATCCAATATCAGGGATATCAAGTAAGGAATTCTAAATCTACTGTAAATACTTGTCCTTGTTGGTGGTGTATTTCGTTATTCGTAATTTCATAATCCGTAGGAGTTGGAACTTTAAATTAAGGATTAATGGGCTCTACTGACTACTCCAACGATGAACCAGAGAGAGAAAAGTCAAAAGAGAAAGACAAAATTTTCCAGAGTGCATTCAAGTACTGATACGGAATATGTACGATTTACATTTGTATTTCCATTGCGTACATACATTTTCATATGGAGACTGGAGAAGAGAACTAAAGGAACCGATGCGTAAATTTATTTTACCCCAACAAGTCTAAATAAATGTTGTGAGGGAGGGAGAAAGAGAGAGAGAGAGAGAGATAGAGAGTTGATTGGCTTCATTCCAAAATTTTAATGTGACTTTTGCAAAATCTGAAATGATTATTAATGTTCCAGGGCTGAATGTGTCATGAATGATGATTCCAATCCTCATTTCTGGCTCTCCCACCAAACTTTATACCGTACACAAACCCCTCAAAACAACCAACACAAAAACACACACACACACACACACATTATGACAAAGACAAAAACAATGGGTGAATTCTGTACCGCGACGGACGCATTGAAAACACGCAGAAACAGAAGGACTCGTCGCCACATACAGAATTGAGCACACTATAAGTTGACAAAGATTTGCAATGGGAAATTTGAATTCACGTTGACTTTCCCACGACGAACATGCAATGTGATGTTCACAGATTATGTATATGGATATGGATACAAATCCAGTCAATCCACACTCGTGTCTTTCTCTCTCCTTCTCTCTCCTTCTCTCTCTCTTTCTCTCTCTCTTTCTTTCTCTGTCCATATGGTCTGGATCCACTCTGTAGAATCCCGAGACAAAGCTTCTGTACAAGGAAAAGGGAAACCAGCTGGAGTTGGTACGGAAATTACCAATATAAATAGACATTCCCTCTTGCTATAGCCCCATCGTGTAATGGCTCAAATACAGACGTATAATTTGAGTATCAAATCACACACATATACAAACAACTTGAGAGAGAAACAGAATTTCGGTGACTTCTTAAATTTCCTCTCTCCCTCTCCCTCTCTCTCTCTCTCTTTCTCTGCCTACGATTACAATTATTCATTGATGTGAGGAGAACTCAAAGCACATTGCATTCTCTCTGCATAGTTGAGCCATTAACGGAGCAATATATTATCTCATTCCATAATATTCTCCAGTGTCGGCAGTCCATCATGTACGATATGTACGGTCATAATCGTAATGTGTTGGTGTGAAATAATATTCTATTTCATGTGGAATCAACAAATATTCTGTGTGTGTGTGTACAAGATTTGAGTCACATACTCCTCCACTTGTTCTGCTTCTTGAATTTGACTGTGCAGGCACACACACACATTGCGAAAGAGAGACAGAGAGAGACAGGGAGAGAGCGTTGACTACTTATTGTTTGGTTTTAAAGGGAAGGTGGAGGAGAGAAAGTTGTGAAGAAAGAAAGTGAGGGCTGAGTGATGCATACACAACGGAAGATAAATGAGCAGTTTCTCCATTGACTCTGAAGATGCATCAACTCGGAGGATTTCCCCCTTTCATCATCATCACCAACACCAGATTCAGCTTCACAAGTTCCCTGATCCTATCGCTTGTTTCCAGGCGACATCAACATAATCCAACGTCTTTTCCCTACTTCCTAAATGTATCCTCTACAGTTCTATTCACTCTATCCCTACATATTAATGTAATGTATAGGTAGGTGCTCATGATGCCATTATTATTTCATTATTCTATCACAACATTTCCCATCGAAGAATCCCTCAAAGAATAGACGATAATTGCTCTCACCATTTACACCCATAGCCTGTATTGATAGACCCCCTTGAATTTATACAGATATAAGGAGAGAACCATTATTATTATTATTATTAGCATTATTATCCTCAACCTTCTCCATCTCAACCCTTAATTTATATATTAAAAAGAAACAAGAAGATCCCCGGAAATAATTAGACTGACGAGAGACAAGGCCAGCAGCCCTGATTGATGACAGCTAATTGTGTTTTTATGCAAATACATACAGATAGAAATAATTCATCCTTGTTTCATTATTATATTTTATTATGTTGTTGTGCGTGATTGTTGGTAATTAAATTTCTTTCTTTTTTTCTGTGTACTCCAGACTACAGATTTTCTCATTGGCATCCAAATCCCAATATCATATATAAAAATCTTAATCATGAAACGCTCTCACCGTAAACTGTAAATTGTTGCTGAAGAAAGAGAAATTCTCTAGAAGTTTCTTCCTTTTCCCTCTATACATCAGTCAGAATGGGAATCATACGAAAAAAAATTCGTGAATCTCAAAATCTCTGTGCAGAGAGATAAAGCTAAAATTGTGTGGTGTAGTGGTGTGTAACAAGATTTCAGATTTCTTTCTTTCTCTCTCTCTCTCTCGCTCTCTCTGATTCTCAAGCTTGTTCTTGTGAAAGTGGAAAGGAAGAGGAAGACGAAGAAAAGGGGAATATTCGCAAGAGATTCAGAAAAAGAGGAGCAATTTTAAACAAGTTCTAATGGCTATACCTTTGGAGTTGTTCCCTGTTCGCACTGGCTTTGATTATATCCAACGGATGCAACCAATTTGGATGGAGTGGCACGAGGGAATCTCTGAATTGTGAGCAAGTGATGCAGGAAGAAACTGAGGACAGAGTATTAAATTCTGGGAATTTTCTGTGTATGTTATATACAGAAATTTATATGCGTAGAGTTTACTTCCTCCCGAAAATAAAACGAATCTCTCTCTCTCTCTATTCCCTACACACTATACGATATAGACGGAGAATTTGGGGAATTTTGAGTTGTGAATGGTGAATTGTGGCTGTACACATTATATTTTGAGATTGCAAATTTCAAGCAATTTGCTCTCTGCTGATGAGGATGGAGGTGAGCAATTCAACGGAGGTTTGACTTTCCCTTTTCCCTCTCCCCCTATTTTTTTTTACTTTCTCTCTTCTTCCTCACAATTCTTGAACCTGGCTTGTTCATCTGACTTGAGCATTGAAGGAAAGTTTGGAATCCAATCCAGCGAAAATTTCAAATTCAACCAACTCACAGTTGTACTGTCAAATTTGAATTTGAATTTGACTTCAACTTGGAATTCAGTTGAGAGACTGAGGCTGAGCAACTGCTGGGAGTGTAACTAAGACTGTAGCGAAGAGCGAAGAGAGAGAGAGAGAGAGTGAGAAAGAGAAGGAGGACGTCAAGGCAACGGAACGCTTCTTGATACGTATAAATCAGGCAGTAAATTACACCAGAGCTGGAGGGCAGGAGAACCAGAGTTACAAGAGGGATAACGTAATTAAGATATGAGTCTAAATGTTCACCAAGGTAAGGTAACTCGTAATTCTGTGGCTTATTTCCCCCGTCTCTCTCCTCTTCTTTTTGACTAGAGGGTAAACATGGTGGTGGAGGGAAAAGAGAGAGAGAGAGAAAGTGGGAGACTGAGCTTGGAGCCTTCACGTTTCACGTCCCAACACTCAACTCCAATCTAGTCACATTTTGAAATGTAATTTTAAATTGACGTATAAAACGTTCGTCATTAAAATCTTAATTCACTCAAATTCCCAACTATTGTGCATACGCTAACTCAATTAGATCCGAAGAAGCCTGTACATACAAGTGTACACACACTCAAGGCCCCACTCTCCTTCTCCCTCTCCCTCTCCCTCCCTCCCTTTCTCTGTTTAGCCAAGTACACGTCAGCAAAATTTGACACAATTACTATTCAAAATATTAACAAAAGGTAAACTAACAAGAATTTACATTTTACTTGACTTTGACAGCCGAGCTTGAATGAATGCAGTCTGACAAAACTGCAATAACCATATAAACGACATTCCGATTCACACTAACCCAACAAAATGCTGATTATATTCATGCCCGTGCCGTGAAATTTTTCGCCCTGAGATTTCTCAAAATTTTAGGCGCCCCCTCAAGTTTTTTGCGTTTTTATCTAGTGTAAAATGTGAAATTTTGTCATTTTATCTAGTGTAAGATCAGAAAATTTGTCATTTTATCTAGTGAAGGCTTTAAAAAATTTCAAGTTTGCAATGGACAGCTCACTTTTAGCAGAAAAAATTGAAGGCAAATGGAGAAAGTTGGGGCGAGCGTAGCGAGCAGAAAATTTTGAGAATGAATTTTACTAAAAGGGGCGAATTTTGCTGAAAATTTTACAAATTTTTGAGAATTTGACGCCCCTTTTACAAAAAATCCCTGAGATAGATCTCTCATGAATCCCACCCACGGCACGGGCCTGATTATATTAAAGTTTGTAAGTTGCAACAAAGGACTGGAAATAAATAATTAACTGTGCTAATTAATGAATTCTACACATTTCGTGCCTGAATTTTAGTTTTGTGTATCGGTATTTGGGATTTGGAATCAGAGTCGTGACCACAATAAATTGTAATAGAAATGTTATAAGAAATATGGAAAGAAGTGGGGAATGTTAGAGAATAATTAGAATGTGAGTAGGCAATTTATATTCGATTAGATTGGAGTTGTAGAAAATTTCCCGGGTAATTGGATTACACAGTGCAATCTAATTTAAGATAGTCAATAGGGCATGATATTGAATTGAACGGCGAGAGAAAACGGGAGAGAAAGAGAGAACGAACAGAGTAAAGTCAAGTCAAGTAAAGTAAAGTCCTTTTCCTTCTTAAGAATATGGAAATAAATTCTTCAACTTTCATACAGCCAGCATATTTATCTTATCTCACTCAGAAGAAAAAGAAAAAAAAAAGAAGAAGCTCATGAATAAAGTAAAAGAAGAAAGTGAGGATTTACCTCAAGAATATCATACATCATGTAATAAAATAATATGTAGAGTAAAGCCTACCATCCACCGTCTACACTCCTCCAGTTCTACTCTCTACTCTCTACACATACTCAAATACGAAATATCAAATAGGAATTGTGAATAGATTAGAGAATCCACCTGGGAGGGAAGTGTCTGTACGAATGTTCTATTTACACTAGATTAATCGTAGCGCATAGTCCCATACTATTACTACTATGCACGTATATCTCTAGAAAGACATCATATGTGTGCGTGTGTGTACGGTAGATAGGTACCACATTCTCGAGGAAAATGTATCTCATCTTGATGGCAAAGTCAAGTCTCATGTCTGATTCCACAGGAGAGGAAAGAGAAAAGACTTTTAGTCAGGTATGCTCATGTGCGTGCATGTGTGTGTGTGTGAGTGTTTGTGTGGATTTAACGAATATGGTGATGGAAGGATCTTCTTCACGTTTATATGGGGGATGTGTGTGTTAGAGATACAGGGAATAGTCGTGTCATGTGTGATGTTTAGATTGTGAACGAAGAAAAGGTTTGGGGGGAGTGAGAAGGCTGTGAAGAGAGAAAGAGAAAGGGAGAGGAAGGGAGAGAGAGAGAGAATGGCATAAAAGAGAAAACAAGCCGTAGGAAAAAGAGAAGAAGAGAAAGTCGTTGTCGTTGGTTCTGAGTGAATATGGGAGTCTGAGGACACACCTAATTACTGTTATGGGAGATCGAAAAGCCCTCGTTACCTTTTGTGGCTACATCGTTGAATATAGCACTCTCTAAATTTTCTTAAGAGGCTTTCTCTCCCTCTCTCCTCCCCTCTCTTTCTCTTTCTCCCTTTCCTTCTCTCACTCTCTCTCGCTCTCTCTTTTGCACGCACACTGGAAAAGAGCTGCGAGTCCTCTTATCGGCCAGATCCAGTCTCGTCTATACTGTTCACTAAGCTCCTCAACAGCTTTCCCTTTTCTAGATGTGTCCGTAGCCGCCGCCAAGTCATTGGTTATATCAGACAAGCTAAAATTCGGCCCAACGTCATCCCGTGGCATTGGATTCATTCACCATCATCACTAGAGTTTTCTCCTCTTCACTCACAAACACACACACACCAAATCTACACAGAACCCACTTCATTTCCCCCAAAATGAAAATTCCCTCACATTTGTATGGTAGTTCCTTTTCAACTCTCTCCCTCCTTCTCTCTCTCTCTCTCTCTCTCTCTCTCTTTCTCTGCTCTATTCTCATTCTACATTTCCCTCCATACAAAATTTCTTCTATTCTCAAAAATACGGGTGACAAACTGGAAATCTTCATCGTTGACGACGAGTCAGTGAGTACATAACAAGTCCTTTCAACAATCTTCTCTCTCTCTCTCTCTCTTCACTTCGCACGAAGGAAAGTGAGAATCCATCCTCCTACTCGTTTCCCCCTGTACAAATATTAAGCTTACTTCTGCTCCATCTTCTCGGAAATCTCTTTATCTGAAAAATCCATATAGCTTCTCTATAGCTCATAATAAAATTATAGAAGAGGCTTTAAAATCCGTAAATCTGAGCTCACTGGATTTTTGGTTAATTAAATACTTTTGATTTTACATTAAGAATGAAATTCAAAGTGAAACCAGAATTTAGAGTAATAAATCGTCTCAAATCGAGAAAAGACGAATGACGAATACTCCTTCTTGTTCTTGGTTGGGATTGTGATTTTGATGTCGAATGAAGAACAAGGACAAATAGAGTCAGTTTCTTGGGAAATTTAGATATATTATGGAATTTAATGGAGAGTTTTACGAGGACAGAACCACCTTTCCTCCTTGTATTTCTATATATTGTGATTGATTATGAGAGAACGTGAGCTACTTAATTTGGTAACTGTGCTCGTTTGCATCCAGAAGCACACAGAACATATATAGGGGAGAATCATGTTGGCGTATTGGATTTTGTAAACCGAGAAGAGTGTTGTAGATTCTAAAAAGCAATTAATTATTAGAATGAGCAAAACACAGAGAGAGAGAGACACAGAAATTCCACGCACCCAAGGAGAAAGAGAGAGAAAGATGTGAAACCTCAAGTAATTTGTGTGGATCATGCATATAAAGCCGGCTTGATTAATTCTTGTTCTTCGCCTCGTCCTTATACTTTGTATTATATCCTTCGCGATTTATTTTCTTCTTTTCCTCCCCTCTTGTTCTCTCTCTCTTTCTCTCTCTCCCTTTCTCTGACTACGGAACTGAGAAACATCAAGAGAACTCAAAGGTTCAAGAACGATTTCCCAACCGTTCATTACTACCGTCGACTCCATCTGCCAAATTAGACAAATTTCCTCTCTCCGGCCCTTCCCAAAGTCTCCAGTTGCATCATGTCGAAGGAATTTAAGGTAAAATCATGTTTAATCCAGTTAATAATCAGGAGTTGGGGGATACATGAGACACAATTGCAGTCAATAGGTACATGTAAATTAACTAATTGTGCTTTGTTTTTATATGGACAAAGTTCAAAATATGTCAAATATGTAAATCAATTCTTAGTGTATGTACATTTTAACATTTAAATATCCCTGTACACGGAGTATCCAAACCAGGGAGCCGAGCATATGAAAAAAAAAAAATAATAGCTAGTCTCAGTCATTCATTGTGTAATTGCATTACATACTTGAGACGGGAACTCGTTTTTTAATTTTAAACCAACATTTAGATTCCCCATAGACAATTAACCCAAAATTCAAATTTATTGAACTTTTTTGATTAATTGGAAAAGCCTGAAATTAAAGTTATGTATTTGGATATTGTGAAATCTAGTTTCAGATTCGGATTCCCCGTATTTTGTACCCCAGAAATCAACAAAGTTGTGAACATCTAATTGCATTGGTCCCATTCAAATGTATTCAGCTCGTCATAATGAGAGTCTCTTCTTGCACCTATATCAAATTTGGATGATTTTTGCACTGTGCATAACTTTTGATAATCATCTACGCCCATTAAATAGTTAAAATGATGACAATGAGTTGAAGTGATAAAGTCCATTGAAACAAATTAAATGTTTATAAGGCAAACTATTTTTCAATTGGTTTAAATTTATTTATTTAAATTTAACAGAGATTTTGAATATTTCAAATACTCCAAAAATTACACAAATATAGAAACAAAAGAAGATGTTCTCAAAATAAATGGAGCAAAAAAGGAAACGAATTAAATGGTTAGAAAAAGAGGTTATTAAAAAAACATGCAGAAATTAAATTATTGATTAGAATTGAAATGTGATTTTCAATGGTCTGCGGAATTCTGTGAAGGAAATCTCGCGGGGTTTTGTGGCACTCTTACCCCACCTGGACCTAGTACAGAGCATACGCTCAAAAGTGGGAAATCGAGGCTCAATCTAAACGATATGGACAGTCCTATCTATGTCAATAATATCTATGTCAATAATATCTATTGTAAATTGGATTTTGGAGTTTTAAAGGTTCGTTTGCTATCGACTCGCTCATCTGCTCTGTCCGCAATTCACTCGACACATTCACATGGGAGTTGATGTACGAGACAGTATGAGTTATTTACAGAGAATTGAGAGAATCTGCCAAACACATGCATATATTTATCTATTTATTTTTGTTTCCCACATCTTCATTTGAATTTGAACTACATTAAAATCTTCTTTCTTTCTTATACTTTCTGACCGAATCTGAAAATTCTGAAATTGCGATTGATTGCGATACACGCGCAATAACAAAATAATAATAATAAAAAGCTGTATTTGAGTTGGCCGCTTTTCTTTTACAATTTTACATTCGATATTATATAAAAGGTAGGCCATAAAAATTGTGTGTAGCTATACATAAATAGTTAATATAATATAACTAAATTAATTGAATTAATTATAGATGCACCAACGTTGAATGTGAACAAAGTTTGTATGGATGGATATGTATTGTCCCGTGAGTGTCAAAGTCAAAAAACGTATAAAAATCTTTTTTCCATCGTGACGATATGGGATGGAAAAATGACTCATCTGCTACTTCATTGCTTCCTATACTCCGTGGAAAAACAACGTCTTGAGTTGGACGACGGTACAAAAAATATGATATGAGCTGAATATGTTTGTCTACAGACTGTGAACTCAACACAGTCAATCGTCACAATCCTCATTGCCATTTGTATAGTAAGGATTCTGCCTGTGTTGAAATACATACAATCACTCCTTCCACACTCTCCCTCTCCTCTCGCTCTTTCTCATTTCTTGTGTATAGGTACGTGAGTGCAAGAAGCGAGAACGCCAATACCTTCAGCACAATCCCGCATTTCCTTTGTGTTTGTTTTGTTTTGTTCCCCAATAAAGCTGATTTACCCTCACAACTCCACACACTTGCACATTGTATATTATTGCATGTTGCACACACAACATTACAGATACTACAACAGCAAAGAGCAGTACCAAATTCCCTTGCTCTTATTTACATATCAATTGGAAAATGGGAGAGGCACTAGAAAACGGCTGGATTTCTCATTACCGTGGCGAAGGCTCCAATTCCAATCGAGTCATTCTATTGATTGACATTGACGCCTTTGAATTTCAAGTGTGAGCCAAGAAACTGAAGTCAGAATGGCTCCGAGCGGATTTCCCCATCATCGTCGTCAATCATGACCAAATGTAAGCCATCCAAAATCATTAATTAATTAATCCATTATAAATAAATTCGTTATTCGTGTCCATCAGTTACGGGGTCCATGGTTCAATAATTTAGTCTGATCGCACTGAACTACGCGGCTAAATCCCTCGGGATCTCCCGAAAAAAAGACGACGGTGATGACGAAAATCTACAGAAGAAAGCTACACGGATTTGTGAAATGGCGGGGAAGACATTGGGGATTCTCAAGGTGGGGACAAGATTTGGGAAAACAGACAATTTCACTCCCGTTCTATACAGCGACAGGATCCTCAAGACTATTCAACAGTACAAAGCCCAGCAGGCGAATTCAATGATCATCGAGAGAACGGCTGGCTCCAAGGATGAATTTTACTTGGACGTGACGGAGGAAGTGGAAGAAAGGATGTCCAATGGTTGGAGTGACGACTCGGCGGATGACCTGACCAACTCCAGCAAACGGTGGACGGACGACTCTTATGATGACGAAAGCGAGGCGATCACCATCATGGAAATGAAGTGGTCACAGATGTCCTTTGACAAATTGAGATTCCGGATTGAACATGGTTTCGAGCAACACCGAGACCGGCCCGAGGAAGCCCCGCCGTATTTGGATTCACAGATACGATTGCTCATTGGCGGGATGATTGCTAAGGAGTTGATGGACTGGATTTACAGTCAGAATGATTTCATCATTTCCGTCGGGGTTTCACATAACAAGTTGCTGGCCAAGCTGGCTTGTGACTTGAATAAACCCGAGGGAGTGACGATCCTTCCGCATGTCGGCTGGCAACGTCTCTCCAGGAATTATTTCCAGGTCACGAATCTACCCGGGTTTAAAGGGACTCGCGGTCGGGCATTGAACAGGAAGTTAGAACGTTTTCACGGCAATTGTGACGTGGTGACTTGTGAGGACGTTTTAGGAATGGACGAGAAAAAATTAACTCGGTTTATTAAAGAGAGTTTCGAGATTGGCTGGAGCGAAGCCAAGGATTTGGCGGGAGAGCTCGTGGAGAAATGTTGGGGCTTTGATGATGAGCCAGTTCTGGACAAAGTGGACTGTTACAAAATGTCCATCTCCACCACTTTCAAAGGTGAGCTGGAATTGAACTGGGAAATGTACTTATCTAAAAAAAATTGCATTCAAACTTGTAAAAACTAAAATGATATAATTTGCATTTTTATTTAATTACAGGGAACCGGAGCTGGGCGTCGTTGAAAGAGCTGAGCTGGAACTTGTTAAGGGACATGCAAGATCGATTGAAGTATTACAAAGTCCAGAACACGACACTCACCATCAATTTTGAATTTGGTGAAGATTATAATGGTGGACAGGGTGAGACAGAATAATTCACTGGGCATTTATCAATGGACTCTTCCCGAGGAAATCCAGAAATTTTTCCTCAATCTCGTCCGAGACCGGAAAATTCCCATCAGGGAGATCCTCAAAGTCAAACTCACTGCACAACTCGACGAATGAAATATTATCCTTGGATTTTCACCCAACCAGTAAATTAAAAGGCGAGTAAATAGTCATTGATTTTTATTTTAAATCATGCTCAAATGTTTTATGAAAATTGATAAATATATTTTGTTGGCTTTGAGTGTTTTTGTGGATTGGTACATTTACAGATATATAATGATTTAATTGTTTGTCCTTTTATTTTATAAAGCGGAATTATTTAAGTTGAGAGAACCTATCATGAATATCATGGATTTGTAGAGTTATGAAACTCGATCCAGTCTGGAATCCAGACTACAAGAAACGTATCATTTGGATGTATTTATTATACATACAAATAAAATATAGATACATAAATTCTAATCATTTTGCCAAGAACGATGTCTAGCATGATCGTGTTTATTTCTTTTCCGTGTGTATACATGCATATATACTTTTTATTCTTCGACTTTTTCAGAAAGGTATATTTGTTCAAGGTTAGAAATTCTAACTTAGAATATTAAACGTAATCTTACACACATTTTTTCACAAACAATACTTTTATCACTAAAAATAATAAAACCTCTATTTACAATTAATTTTCTGTGAGAAGAATTAAGCGACTTGAATCATTTTGTAGGAAAATAAATGAAAATAATTGTCTTCAATTTAACAATTAACATTTCCTCCGTTTATATTTAATTGTGCATTCCTAATCCTAATCATAAATTCAAATATAGTCGACGACGTAGAAAATCATCAATATCAACAGGTCGTCGTTCAAACCGTGTATGTATGTTGAAAGTATATATAATTATTAAAATATTACAATTACAAGGGCTATTTTCAACATTGAGAGGAAATTATTGGGGTTTGGCAGCGCGTTGTCCTTAATTTCGTATCACACCGAGAAACCCGTCAATATATATTTAAAGTCGAAAGCAGAAAAACTTTTCCACAGCGACACCTGCAGTTTGCACATACCTGGTAATCAAGAAGGTGTTGGATTTGAGACGGGATTTTTTTGGGGTCAATACAATTTTTGGAAAATTTTGGATTTTGGGGGTTTTGAGGGTGGGAAAAATTATTATGATTTTTTTCTTAGTTATTCTGATTTTTCTATAATTTTTCCCACCCTCAAAATCCCCCAAATCCAAAATTTTCCAAAAATTGTATTAACCCAAAAAAAATCCAGTCTCAAACCAGGTATGTGCAAATCGCAGGTGTCGCTGTGGAAAAGTTTTTCTGCTTTCGACTTTAACTATATAAGAAAACAGAAATTCGTCACAAGGATTGATTTCGGATGTTCTCATTCCATTTTCCCAATCGAAATCGACAAATCCCAAAATTCCACGAGCCAGAAGTAACCACATATAAGTTGCACATTTTCATGTGTTCCAGTATTCAAATTTGACTTGAGTGAATGAGCAGTAAGATTTTGTCCATTGTCAAATGGACATTTGATTCCACGTTGGGAACAAAATTAGCGTTTTTCCATTATCTTTTCATCCTTTAGGTACTTATAATTGGGATTTTTTCCCCAAAGTACATAATGGCTGGACTTACTCGGACGTCCAAAACACAAAGACAAAAATATTTTAGCTTGGCCAAATCTGAACGGATTCGCCTGGGGTTTGATTTATTTATACATTTGGAGTCGTTTCTTCAACTTTACTTTAGGACTTTTCATGCTGGACCCAAAACTGCTGAGGAATCTCGTGTTACCTCTCATTTTCGTGTCCATTGCTATGCCATTTTGCTCATTCTAATGAATTAGAAAATGCACGATTAACTCTATTCCTCCTCAGTGAGGAGGTGAGACTTTGGCTGTCCTTTCGTACTCAGAAAATGGAAATGACTCGTTTTTTTACGCTCCCTAAGAAGTGCTTCCGCATATTTTAATTTTTATATCAGAATTAACTTATACAATGTAAAAAGAAGCTGGAGCTACAATTTTGTTGAAACAATTTATTTTATACAGATAGTTGGGAGATTGTCCATTGCTGACTGTAATTCTGCGTTGGGCGGACAATTGGACTTTGTCACTCTCCTCGTTGGAAACCTCCAAGAAAGTCCCAGTCTTCCGATGTTGAAGGGTCACATAGCTCAGGTCACTATCCACAAAATTGATTTCCCACTGAGCAAATTCCTCAATGTCGATACGAATATTATTTAAAATGGTCACCGAGCACTTTCCATCGGCGTTCAAGAAGTCGGATCTTTTATGGGTTGTCCCTTGTAGAGCCACAGTTGAAAGTTGAGTCCAGCCCATTTTCGAACGGTACAAATTACCAGGAGCTGACTGAAGCTTGTGAGGTCGTCACAGTGGATCGATGTGACAACTCATAGGTTCCAGAGAGAAATATAGACAATGTCTAATTATTATTGGTCGTTTCATTGGGATTGATGTGGACTGTTCGCCTTCGTACGAGATGGACGGGCCCGAGTTGACTGTCCACAAGAAGTTGGACTTAGTGCGGAATCCTTTGTCTCAACGACCTTAAATATGGGTAAAGTGTCACTTGATATGCGATTTGGAAGAGTTTGCTGGATAAATGAGTTGGGATTTGATACGATGTGTTGAGGGATACCTACGGATAGAGAGGAAAATGAGTCGAGCTCCGTGTCAATGTGGTTCATGAGGAGATTATAGATTCTTAATTGGAATTTAGGATCATTGATGGCCTGGACAATGCTCAGGGGACTTTGGTGAAACTTTCATTTTGAAATGACTCCATGAGACTCTTGTCATCTTTGAACAGTTGAACGAATTGGAATTCCAATCGAGTTTGAAATTGTTCCATCGGCCCACTCAGTCCTTTGTATGCCATTTGGTATAGTCCTCACCCATTTTCCGATTCTTCACAAGTTCCTCCAAGGTCTCTTTGAGTGCGGATTCCAACGACTCGCTTTGCTTTTGAAATGACTCCATTGTCCATGATAGATCCTCTCGCGTACTCACCAACTCTGTCAAGTTTTCTTTGAGATGAGTTAAGGATGGGAGGACGGAGGAGACCGTGTTCAAATTAAATAAAGTCTTGTACTTTGAGAAATACAAATTAAAATCCTATATCTTTTCCTTGGCTTTCTCCAGTTCCATCTTGACATCCGGTACGGTCATCCCCTTACTTTCCTCAGTAGTTGTTTCCCCTCCATCTCCACCTCCATCTTTATCTACATTTGGCTCGTTTATCTCGCTTTCAAGTTCAACTATTTCATTATGAAGTCTGTGCGGGAACTCAATCAAATATTTCGAATCCACAACCTTTGAATGGAGGAGAATAAACGACAATAACACAAAACAGGAAATCAAGTCACGGTTTCGCATTTTTGAAATGATTACTTTACGAAACCTCTCTCCAACTTTTGTATGTAAATGATTTTTGCACTGTTCGTTTGGAACTTTTGTTTCTCAACTGTGTGGTCAATGAAACTTTTCCTCAAGACATTTAAAGCCTAGAAGTTCTCTAGAGTTCAGGGCTACACTAACAGTGGAATTCTAGTTCAGGACTCAGGCTTAAACTAATCTCAAAACTCAAAAAATATTGTGTTGATATGGAATTTAATTGGAAAATCAGTTTTGTTGTCAATTTAACTAAAATTTTCAAAATGAAAAAATATAAAAAAATACTGCTCTCCAGAGCAGTGCTGTATAAATAATTTGGTAATTATTTTTTCACTAGTGAAATAAGGATAATTAATTACCGTGCTAGTGAATTCACTACCAATAATTTCACTAGCAAAATTGTGGTACTTAATTCACTACCAATAATTTTGCTGAAAATCGCTAACAATAGCTAGAAAGAGGCTGGGGCCACGATACATTACATTTCCCCCCTCAACTTTTCCGGGACCTTGACCTCCTGTTACGGAGGTCAAGATGCACCATCCTACGATTTAATATATTCGCATTTGGGCGTCTTTAGGTTAATTTATTAGCAAATTTTAATTTGCAATTCACTAGCAAAATTGTGATAGTTAATTCACTACCACTAGCAATTTAAAATACTTCAAAAGTACGCAACGCATTTTTCCTTTTTGGAAATTTTGCCCCGAAAATCACCCAAAAACCGTTTTTTGTGGTACCTAAAGACGCCCAAATGCGAATATATTAAATCGTAGGATGGTGCATCTTGACCTCCGTAACAGGAGGTCAAGGATTTGATTTCCCGGAAAAGTTGAGGGGGAAAATGTAATGTATCGTGGCCCCAGCCTCTTTCTAGATATTGTTAGCGATTTTCAGCAAAATTATTGGGAGTGAATTAAGTACCACAATTTTGCTAGTGAAATTATTGGTAGTGAATTCACTAGCACGGTAATTAATTATCCTTATTTCACTAGCAATTCGGTAGTGAATTCACTAGCACGGTAATTAATTATCCTTATTTCACTAGCAATTCGGTAGTGAATTCACTATTGAAAAAATAATTACCAAATTATTTATACAGCACTGCTCTGGAGAGCAGTATTTTTTTATATTTTTTCATTTTGAAAATTTTAGTTAAATTGACAACAAAACCGATTTTCCAATTAAATTCCATACCAACACAATGTTTTTTGAGTTTTGAGATTAGTTTAAGCCTGAGTCGTGAACTAGAATTCCACTGTAAATCTATTCAATCTAAATTAATTACAAACTATACAAAGGCCAGTTACCGGATTAAAAAACTGAGTTGACAAATGGTTCTATCTTGCTCAACGTTCATTGTACATATTAGTTGTATTAAGAGGTCGAATATTTTCAATCTAGGTATTATAGCTTATGAATATTTGACAAATGAAAAATGCAATGGCTAGTACATAAATACAGAATCCTGATTACAAATGAGAAATTAAGCTTATTAGTGAACTAAACGGTTCTTATTTAGACTTCTTCATCTTGTAAAAATGTTTACATTTGTTTTCAAAAATCTTTCCTCACATGCAATCTGTGTATGAGAGTTGATGGAAAATTTCCAAGCCGCTGAGGATCAAACCCTTCACATTGCAATGTAAAATTGGAGCTGGCAAAAAATGAAAACTGTCTCAAGGAATAAAAAGTTGTCAAAAGGATATGAGGGTTTTTTTTGCATTTATAGCGAATTTCATCATATTTATGTGAATTCAATTGAATTACCCCTTGAAATGAAACACTAGAGGATTTCCATGATGCTTTTTGTGTAATTTGTGTACATGACTTTTACTTTTTAATGTACTGCAGAAATGTCTTCCCATGTCCGAATTGAGAAAAGACGTGAAATTATTTAAATTTAATTTCCTTGAGCTCTAAAGTGCATTTCTCTCTGATTCTAGATTTTCCAAGTGCACAAAAATGTGTGCTGTGAAGAAAGTTGATGGGAATCCCACGGACCTTTGAACATCCAAATGAGAATAAGGAAGATGTTTGGAGCACTCACGCTAAAAATGCTATGTACATTCGAATTCAAATTCAAAGAAGGTTGTGAATGCGACGGAGAAGGTTGTTTCTTCTTTTTTTTGTAAATAAGTAGATTCAAATGCATTACGAGTCCTTGTGCTCGGGATTCATTTCTTTACATTTCGCATATTCATCTTTGCATCGTCAATTGGCATGATCATCCCATTACTATGAAGACTATGAAGTTTCATAGTTCTTTGTACACGTTGAGTTGACTTGTCTGTTTGTTTTCAGACGGATAAGAGGGAGAGAGAGAGAATGAGAGAGAATGAGAGAGAAATCCGGACGTGGAAAGCGACAGAGTCCAAGGCCTGGAAAAAACCCGAGTCTTTGCCTTTGTAAGTCGTATAATTTTATGATATTTTCTGTGTACGGATTCTTTCATCTTCTTGTTTGATGTCAGAGAGCCAAAGAGAGAGATGGAGAGAGAGAGAGAGCGGTATGCAAAGTCAAAGTCGACAGTTGCCGCGGTGACTGTTGGCATGGCATGTGAGGACAAGTCAAGTCCCTCCAGTTCCAGTTGTAGGCTACACAAACTCAGAGAATTATCCAATGCATATTTTTATCTTCCCGGCTCATCCCAATCCGAATGTCTACATCCAAATAAAATATTAAAATACACAAAACATATGTACAAGTCCTAGTCTTCCTCCCTTTTGACAAGTAAGTACTGAGGAAAACGGAGAATTGCAAATTACTATTCAGATTTCGCATAAGTATTTTTTTTAAAAAAAAAAACAACTGGCTAAATATCTTTGATAATTTTGCATACTTTCCGTAGACTACAACTGTCAACCGAACTGTGATTTGGGATGATCATAAAACAACGTTGGAAATTCTCATGACGGGTATTTTGGATTTGAAAGTCGGAAGTTGAAAGTCGTTTTTGAGGAGTCTGTACTGGTGAGCTTTGGATAGGATTTTGAAAGAATCGGATGAAGCATTGAGAGAAAGGGGGAGATAGTAAGAGAGAGAGAGGCTATTGAAAAGGAAAGGATGATGGCAGTTTAGAGTTGTGAAAGGCGAAGGTCGAATTGTGCAGTAAAAGTTTTCGGATGGGATATCCTGTGACAATTTATCTCGACCAGATTGTATATTGTCGTCATCCCTTCTCCCTCTCTTTCTTTCTCTCTCTCTCTTTCTCTTTCAGCTGTATATTCCGCGTTGACGGTTGTGTCGTTCTCCTTCTGAGTTGAGAGAGAGAGAGAGAACCAAGAGGCGGTCTGTCTCAGTATCTTCCGCAGAGTAGACATACACGCGTGTACTTAGTCATTGTGTGTGTAGTTTGTAGTTTGTACTGGCATAGACTCTGTACACATTTTCAGTCCAGCAAGTAGTCCAATGTTGAATGCACAAACGGGGGAATTTATGATGGGACGCATGAATTGGTCTGCTCTTCCTTTTCTTGCTTTCTTCCCTTCTCTCTCTCTCTTTCTCTCTCTCTGTACTTCTATTTTTCCCTCTCTTTCCTCACACACACACACACACACACACACATATCCACAAAATTCTCTACGGTCGTCCAAAACATTTATGTACCTTTTCCCAGTCAAACGCTCAAGGAAAATGCATTACTCGTGGAAATCCCGTTGAAATATTTCGACTTTCCCAAATCCCTTCACCCATCCTCTCCAAATCCAGGGCTACCTACAGGCTATTTCCTAAGTGTATCCTTATCCAGTCGATACTATGTACAATGTACATTGTACACACAAGGAATATTTTTGATACAAGCAATCGTCAAAGTTTTCTCTCTCTCTCTCTCTCTCACACACACACACACACACACGATATTGAGGAGGAATCGAGGAAATCTTCCACTGCAGAGAGTCGATCTTGGTTTGTATGACAAACAGCATTCCACACATTGAAACTCAAGCGTGTAGCACAATTTACAATGGACAATCGTATAAATGTCTCAACACGGATATTTCCCATGTATTTATTGAACCATTCACACGCAGGACATGTAAAACATTCTGATATTTCTTTTTATTCCCTCATAGTTTCGTCCGTCAATGGTGTTTTTTTGTGGAATTACAACTATCATCGCAAGGATCTGAACACTAAGGTATGAAGGCAAAAAAATGTTGGATTGGTCCGGAAATTGGGTTGGAATTGGGTTAATAAATAGCACAGTCAAATTTTGAGTAGATGATGACTTTTCTATTGTTTATACAGTGAAGAGTGGAAGAAATACTCGAGTCTTGTCTAAAAATAGAAATACAAAGTAAGAAAAAGGAAGGGAAAGAAAAGGCTCGAGATGGAAATTATTTCCTCAGCCTTTTCTATTTCTATTCTAAACTTCCAGATTCGAATGCTCTAGAGCAGAATGGAGAGAATGAAGGAAATTCACACAGCGTGGAATGTACATAGAATCATCGTTGATTAGAAGCAAGTTTAGATTCGGATTTGAACGGAGAAATGGAAAGGGGAGAAATTCCAAGGAAAATTCAGAGTTTTGTCAAGGCTCTCGGAATGCTTAAAAGACCCGATTTACCTTTCAAATGATTTTGAAAAGAAGAAGAATTTAAAGATTCTCTCATTGGAGGAAATTGTTGAGGAGTCAACTGAATTAAATCTCGGTCACTTTTCCTCCACTTCTTTTTTCCTTCTAACGGATGTACATAGTGTGATCTGGAAAGAAAAAACGTTCAAGTTCCACTCTTTTGAATTTCCCTTTGTGTGTGTTTGAGTAAATGGATGATGATGCTCTACATTCTACAATTCCATATCCAGCATCATCCACAATCTATCTGTATAGCAGCTTTCGTTTCTTTTCATATATACCGATAAATACAAAAGAAACTGGGAAATGAGAGACTGGAAAGAAGTATCGGAAGTTTTTCTCCAGACGATTTCTGAGCTGCACAGTCCTAGACGTCGTCTACACGTTGATTTTTACATAGAAGTGAAAGGAGTTTCCAGCCACCCATCCAAAAGTTCATCTTCAAAAGGGAAAAGCAATGCAAAAGGGGAAGGTAAACGTGAAAGAGAAAGCACAAGCAAAAGCAATCATTTGCAAATGACTCGTCCATGTTTACGTCTTATTCATTGATTTTAGTCCTCTCTCTCTCTCTCTCCCTTTCTCTCTTCCTCATTCACACGCCAAGTTAAACTTTTGCAACTGATTTGCATCCCACTTTCTCTCACGTCAGCCTTTTTATTTGGAATTCCATGAAAATCCCCGCAGCCCGCAGCACTTTCCTCATTTCCCTTCAAGGAGTTTAGTTTTAAAGCAATGAGCTCAGTTCCACTTGTTTGCTATGTAAGGAACAGCATAATTATGGTAGTATATTTAATCATGGACAATTCTTCCACAACACTACGCATTTTTTGAAGGTATTACTCATAAAATTTAGAATGAATACAAAAAAGGAATAATGTTCTTGTTTCTAATGCGTGTTTACTTTTTAACGTAATTAATTTGAACCCGGATTTAATGGAGGACGTGATTATTTATTTGCAATTCGTAGTTGTATTTGTACGGGGAGGAAAGCCATTGGAGATGAGAGAGAGAGAGAGAGAGAGAGAGAGAGAGACGAAAGAGGACTTTTCAATTTGTTATGTATATTAAATATTTTGGGATGTATATCAGGGAGAAAGTGAGTGAAAACATGTTGGATTTGGATGGATTGTCAGGGTAAATGTTGGATTTTCTCGTTTAATAATAATATTAAAAGTTTGAATGTCTCAAGTCTTTACCTTTTATGTACTGAGCTAATCATGGGATATGGCTCGTCGTTATGAGGTACTTGGTTGAAATGAAAGCGGATTTATGATTTGATCTCGTTAGATGTGAACATATTATAGGGAAATAACGATCTGCAAAGATCCGTCTCGTCCCAGTTTACGTTCACGGTAAACTTGTGTAAACTAGTCAACTTCTCCACAGACAGACAGACACACACACCAACATACAGAGAGAAACGGATGAAAGTAAAATATAAGTTTAAGAGTCTGAGAGATAAGATGGAATTGCATCATAAAACAGATATTTGTGATCTCGTTAAACAAAAGACTTTTACTCAATGTTATTTTTATGTAGCATTCCCCATTTGTTTGGTCTTCGCTCTTGCTCTTCGCTCGTTCTCCTTCTTCGTCATATTCATGTTAAGGTGGAAGTTGGAAGTGGAAATACAATGGAGAAAAGGAGAAGAAAACGAAATGATGAGCAAAATGAGCGGATTCTAATAGTAATAGTAATCGAGTAATAGTGATTCAACATGACTCGGAATTTTTTTGACTTTCAATGAAAATCCTTCCCGGAAATTTTTCTTTTGTTATTTTTTTCCCCCTCTTGATATTTTCTTATTTAATCCTACCATCTTGAGTTTATTTTTACCCACACAGTTTGTATCGACATCGAAACGGGAAATCATTAATTTTTTATTTTTAATAGATGAGCCAAAGACACTGCCAAAAGGAACATACGGGTATTTCCCCATCACCCTCGTCCTGATTATTATTTGAACCGAGTCGTGAAAAGATCATTCGGCACTGTCTATGTGTATGTATACAATATCTATATAGATATATATTTGTGTGTGGTGACTGCATTAAATTTATACGGAACAATAAAAGGGAAAAAGGCTTTTCTCATCAGGATTTTCTCATTGAGAGAAAGTAATAAAGCTGGCCAAGACAGGGATTTTGAACGTGACACATGCTGTAATCGGTTGAGCCCTTGTTCCATGTTCTGATATTTTTTCCTCTCCTCTCTTCCCCTCGCTGTCTTTTTTCTCTTGTATCTTTCTCTCTCTTTCTCTCTCACTTGCTTTCCCTTTACTTTTCCCCTCTGTTATTTTTTCTCTCCTCATCTCTGTGTCTATACGTCTGAGCTTTAACAATCTAGTGGCTTGGTTTGACCAACCAAGCTGCTAAATGCTCTTCGTCTTTCTCTCTCTCTCCCTCTCTTCATTTCTCTCGTCCATCGCCTATGTACTCAGTCTCTTACTTTCTCTTGCTTTCCTTGTGCTGCTGCTGCTGTCTCGTTACTGGAACATCCTACAGGGATTATTGGCAGTAAAAAAATAGCATTGGCAAAGACGAGTCAATGATGAGGCTGCTAATGGCACTTGAGTAGCAAACTCCCAGCAATCAAAATCAGTTTGAGAGATGCCATTTTCCCGTATACTTCCCCCCCCCTCTCTCTCTCTCCCTCTATTTCTCTAACTCTCTTCTTTGAAGAATTAACTCGTTGAGAGGAGCTTTAGGACAAAAGAGAAATGGCAAAAAAAACAAGATAACCAAGAAACAAGGGAAAATGGATCAGGACTTTGATTTTTTTTTTTTTGATTTGGGAATCAATGGGAACAATAAATTATCTTGAGTGTGTGACGCCGCCCTATTAAAACTAACTAGCTCACTAGTTAGTGCTCTCTGATATGGTTGATAGGTACACTTGATGAGTGCATATCAATTTTGAGCAAGTATAAGACAAATCCTCCACTTCCTGGTTTTCCTTCATTTTCTAGATGGATACAAAAGAAGTGTGTAAGTATACATAATGGATTTTTTCGAATGGGTATTGCTTTTTACTTTATTTTATTTTCAAATGTCAATGGATAAAATCTGAGCTGATGCTGAATAATAAGTCAACAAAGCACGTGAAAGTGCCTATTTAGTCTAGTGTCTAGTTTGAGAAATTGTTTTACATTTATTTGGGAATCGTTTTCAATTTGAAACTTTTGGATGTGAAGAAGAAATGAGGATTTCATACATGTGAGTTGAGTGAAAAGATGGATTTTGAAAATTGTCAAAGCGTTGAGATCATGAGGGGATGTTGAGAATGAAAATGACTGAGGGAAAAGGGAGCAACGGTCGCTATGTGCCTTAGCTTTTTTTCCCCCTTTTTTGGTATAATCCTAATTGAAACGCATTGGAACGCATTGAAACGCATCTTTCTCGGAGGAGTCTCGTTGGAGTAAAGAAGAAAAACAAACAAGTTGCTGAGAACGGGTGAAGCCTTTGCAAGACACCTAGAGGCACACGGTTTGTTTAGCAAAAAAAAAAAACTAGACTTTTCTTTCCTTTTCTTTGTTTAGTTTTTTAAACCGTTTTTCCGTATATAAATTGGAGTCAGTATAGGCAACTCAGCTTCCTCGCGTTAGCGAAAAAAAAGAAAAAAAAAAAAACCTGGATGCTCCATATTTGAAATAATATTTTTCTAGTGTTACTTGGTTCAATATTGAATATGGAACGGGAAATGAAAGTGAAAGTGAAAACTATTCCGTTTGTACACATGATTTTCTGCCTATATACATCAAGCTATGTCCTTATAATAGAAAATATTTATGTATGAGTACAAAATTGTCTTGGACTTGTAAAACAGTTTTTTTATTGCGTAACACGTGTGTGCACACTTTGAGTACATAGTAAATTGAATTCATGCTCTATCATCCATCTTCATACTATAGCTCCTCCACAGGATAATACGTATGTAATTATAATTATAGAAAGCTTTCCCCCCTTTTTATTTTATATGTGCAAGACACAAAAATCAAAAAGCCAAGAGGAGACCGAACGGATTCGGGATTTTTTTTACTTGTTTATGCATACACGAAAGAAAATATTAAATATAAGGCAGAGCCATTGCATGAGCAATAACGAATTGCATCGGGGGGAAATGCATTCAAAATTGATGCTGGTCCTGCTGAAAATGAAATTGAAATTGAAGTTGAGAGAGATTTAGACTGTTTTTATGGGGGCTTTCTTGAGTCCACGAAGAAATTCCAGTTCTTGTCGCCGAAGGCTCAAAGTCTCTTTCTCAATTTCCAATCTGTCTAGTTGAATGGTGGAGATTTTGTTCAATTCCCGATTTTGACTCCCAATCAACTCGATAATTCGAGAAATTAATTGACTTTCCCCGGCACAGTCTTTGTTGTTGTTGTTGTTGTTGTGTGTGTGGGTTTGCGTTTGAGACAAAGAGTTGGGTTCAGGAACTTGGTGTTGAGCCGTTCGATTATTTGCCGTGGATGAGTGCAAGCTGGGTCTCCCCGCTATTTTATACACAAGTACAAAAGAAAAGAAGAATAAATTTACACTCACTCACGATCAGTTTTGGAACATGTTCCTTTTATCGTTCGTTATAGAATTCAAATGAAAGGGATTTCCTTACTGGACGGCTGGCGACCTCTGGTCGTCAACATGCTTCGTCGTCGACTGGGTTGAGACTCGTAAACATTTTTGATTTTGGTCCACATCCCATCAAATGCTTCATCCAGAGTGGCCACACATTTGATTTCAAGTCGATCATTGAATTCACTCATATGTCTATGCTCTACTGTGAAAAGGAGACCCAAAGTGGATGTCTCCGTGCCTCTCGTCCCATTTTTAATCGGGTATTCAATCAAAGAAGATTCGTCAACCTATAAGAAAAGAATGAAAGCCCAGTACACAAATATGAAGGGAAAATTCAAGGAAATAATCTCTGGAAGGAAACAATTTGCTTTTTGCATTATTACCAAATTATTATTGATGTAAAAATTCAATTTAGCTGCGGGTCGACTTGAGAGGGAAGTGCAATTTCCGGTTAAAGTATCCCCAACCGTTGCTGCTGAGGAAAATCCTTTGATTTGAGGGTCTCCACTTGGACCAACTAACACACACAAAAAAAATGTGAACGCATAAAATATATTTGTAGTAAAAAAAAATGATGTACATGTCAAAGGTGAGTAAATGCAAATGGAAATGCGCACTTAAAATGTTCATTTCGGATCCTTTAGTGATGGTTTGAAATGTGGGAGCGCTGGTGGAGGCTTCACATAGAAAGTTCCCAGCGGACGTTTCCGTAAGATTTTTCAAATGAACTCGATTCATATTGGATTTTTGAACATCCACCGTCACACCATCCACCAAATGTAATCGAGCTGGACGCGGCTCAGACGGGAAATAAGAGTAGAAATTCGCACCGTCTTTATACCATTTGAGACTGTGAAGCGTCTCATTCTCCAAGCTAAAATAACAAAAGAGATCCGCATCTCCTCCAGACAGTCCATATTTAGGGATATGAACGTTCTCCATTTTGAAACGAGTCGCCCACGAAACAGTCCCTAAAAACGTATATACCAAAGCACAAAGTAGAGTACAGTTCAAATTTGAATTGATTACACACAAATGGAGAGAAACGAGGAATGAGAAGAGAAGGACAAGGGAAATTATTACCAATTTGAAGAAGAATACACGCAGAAATTATAATTTTCCACAACATATTTCCCTGCTGAACACTCCTTCTCTATAGTTTAGAAATTCAAGTCTCAATTCTCCACTTTGAAATTCTCCAATTCTCAAATGTATCTGTCTGTCTGTCTGTTGTAAAGGGAACAAGCACTAAAAAGAAGGATTGGAAAATGAAAATGACTCAAGTACTCCCAAAGTGACCGTCTTCCGCTCACTTCAACTAACAACTGTTTCACTGAGACGCCCCAAAACTGTAATAAAATTCAAGGAAGCAACTCAAGAATCTAATCTAAAGACGTCGTCCTCACACACGTCATTTTCCTCAAATCTAAATCCAAGGCTCAATTCAGATCTGAATTTCTCAGAAAATCTCAGTTCTTCTCTCATATGCTTAAAAATATAGGATGAAGAGAAAAACTCTCCAGTCTGTTGACATAACTTTTCTCATTATTATTATTATTATTATTATTTCTTGGCTCATACTCAAGATTCAAAAATTCACATTTGAATTCAAAACGAGAAGCTGGCCTTCAATTTTTTTTTTTTTCCTACAAGTCAAATCTCAAATCCCCGGACTTCATTTTGTGCTCAAATGTAAACTGTAAACAATCCCCATCATATTTTTAGACTTTTTTTCTTTACTCTTCATATACAGATATAATTGAAACCATTTTGCAATTTGTAAACGACGGGAAATTTTAATGTAAACAATAGAAAACTGGCCTGGGAATTGAAAAGTCCGCAGTCCGGAATTCAATACGGAAAAATCCTCTATATCATATATGAATACATAAAATACATAAGCAAAAGCAAAACAAATCATTTTTCATCATGTTTATGCCGCCCGTGGTGATTCGTGGAGAAGCGAACATTGGAAATTACCAAGGAAAATATGCCAAAAGACATCTGGGTCAAAATTTTTCCATGTTTATATTAGCATGTCCACACACAACCGCGAGTGGAACTTTGGTTGAGTCAACAAATACAAGGTAGAAGGACATCCCCATCACCATCATCATCCTCAGCCAGTCCATGTTTGCTCAAAGAATTTACTGAATAATTGAGGACACACCGTGTACAAAATGAAGAGTCCATTGGAATTCATTGAAAGTGGGGAATGATCATCATCTGTATTATTCTATTGTTATTTATGATTCTCATCCTCATCCACATCCACCAAACACAGAGATAGAAAATAGTCAAAATCCTCCATAAAAAAAAAATCTCCTTTACAATGTTTATTTATTGGTGAGGAAAAATGAGAGTCGAGTTCTCTGTCAATGAACTCTCGGGATTCAAATGGGCAGAGTAAATTGAGGAAATCTTGAATTAATATCAAAGTCCATGTGTTCCATAAATACATACATTCGACATCATTCAACTACGATAGGAGAATAGGAGTAGGAACAAGAATATTCTCTCTGTTGATTCAAGCCAGCTTGAATAATGAATAATGAATAAATTAGATTCGAGCAGAGCGACAGCGAGAGCGAGAGATTCCTTCCCTATAAACATACATGAAATGGTCCAAATAAATGTAGGGAAATCTAACTGGGAATTAATTCTCACGTTCTCCCATTCTCATGCTCGTCAAGGAGCACAAAAACAGTTGTTAAATGTTAACATTGTGTGAAAGTGTGTGTGTGCTTGTATGTGGATAACATTGGAATGAATTAAACGGAATTAAAGGTTCATTCGAGTGTTTGGGGAAAAGATTCGTTGAATTGTACTCAACAAGAGCTTTTGAGGTTGGTTTGGATTTTCCGGTCGTCGGTGGAGAGTCATCACAAACTCATCAAGTTGTTTTGGCAAAACCTCACCAAAACTTGAACATGGCACTTTCCACTTATCAGCTGACGCTCCTCTACTTTTTTTTAGTATGCCGACTTCAGTCCCAGGTAATCAAATTTATTTACACACACACATTCCGAGTTTCCGGAGCTTTTGAGTTTTGACGTAGGATTTTTTTTTTTAAATATAATATAATATTCATAATACTAATTTTCCATGGTATCGTAAACCAAAAAAGCTCACAGAAAGTTTTCCACAATTACGGGAGGACGGCAAGAGTGAGTTGTCGTCAGGATTGGAGGATGTGAGTGCCTCTTCAGTTCCGATAGGGAGACAGGAAGAGGATGAAGAGGATGAGGAGGCGAGACGGAAGGATGTGGTTCAAGGCGTTGGGAACATTCTCACCGGAGCTTTTGCACTTGACTTGAAAAAAGTTCTTAAGGGTGCATTTTCCTTTGCTGGGAAGGATGTTCAAGAAAACATTCTGGATGTGATTTTACTGGGGAAGAAACCACCCGGAGAGACGGACTCACCTGTGTCCAGCACGACACCAAGTCTCAATCTCAAGAGTGTGAATGGGACGGTGAATGTGAATGGGACTGCAGTCGTCACCCCTTTGAGACCTCAAGAGCCAGCTTTCCCAGCTTTCCCTCCTCGACCACGACCACCCCGACCAACTCAAGGCCCAGAAGCAGAAACGGAAGTGGAGAATAGTGAGGATGAAGATGAAGATGATGCGTAGATAATCTCATTCATTTCCCTTCCGAATCCAAAGAGTGAAAAAATATCATGACACCTCAAATTTGTATACGCCTTTTTTTAAGTAAATAAATATGGAGAAGTTTTATAGGTAAATGCCGCGCGTTTCCTACTCGTAAAATATTTTTTAGAGTTTTCAAATTGACAAATGTACTAAAACTTGTGCTCCCGGGAGTGAATCCGTCTGAGCTTTTTCACTTTGACTTTCCACGCTTCGCTGATTAAGAAACTTTTGATAATTGCATATATAAAATGAATCGTAATTGTAGTCGTAAATTTGTGTTGGTTCTCCATGAAAGAGACGTCGGCTACAAATATAATACAAAAAGTGAGCTGGAGAAAGTCAAAAGAAAACTCTTTTCAAGTACTCATTTCCTGTCCCGAGAGGAGAAAGAGGAAGAGGAGGAAACAGACGCTTTTGATTCTTGTGCTTTCAACCCTATACTTTTACTTTTACATTGCCTGTTTTTTTTTAAATTTGGTTACAACTTTCTGCAAGGTTTGAACACGGCTTGAATGCGTGTAAACTTTAATGGTGATTGTTTGTACGACTGCGACTACAATCTAGATGATTTGTACAGTGGTAACTTTCCCTGAGTGATTTCTCAGGGAGGTTTTCTTGTAGACATTTGGGATTGGAATTAGAATTAGAATCAAAATCAGGATCCAAATTGTTCGTGTTTCAGACACGTTAAGTTGAGTGTGGATGAGGGGAACGACGTGCCTTTGGTCTTATCGCGAGAGTTTACAGTGAGCAACTAATGTGAGTCTTAATGGTGGTGGTACGGCCGTAACCAGCTCCAGCTCTTTACTTCTTCTACTTTCTCTCAAGTCTAATTAAATATTCTTCATTTCCCAAAAGAACATAAAACAGAGGCCAAGGAACCAACTATTTAACCAATGTTCAGATCCTTCCTCTTTTCCTTCTTCTATGTACTTCTCTTTCTCTTCCTCCTCCTCCTCCTCCTCCTTCTCCTCCCAATTATCTTCACACTTATTTACGCTCGTGCAATTACGAAATCTGGATTCAATTTGACCACGAGATTAACTTTCTTGGACGAAAATCGATGGGGAACTCTCTGTACGCTCATTTCAAATCTAATTCTAATTCTCATGCTAGCTAAACTCTTTCTCTCTCTCTCTCTTCACAAGCACTTTATGTTTTACACTCTCTTAAACTTTAAATAAATTCAATTGTTTTCCTTTACTCGAAATTCCTTTTCTTTTTCTCTCCATTTTTTCTTTTGGAAATATAGTTTTTTTTATAAGTATATGTATTTTATTTTGACTTTGACTTACCTACACTTGCTAAAAATGAGTTTGAAGTTTGAACGAAGAGAGAGAAACGTTGTAAATTGGGAATTGAATTGGACTGAAAAACCCTACAGTTTTTTTCTTGGTAACTTTGCAAACTAACCCGTTTTTTCTTCGTTTCTTCCTTTTTTCAGCTATTCAAAGAAATTGAAAAGAGTTTTTTTTTTTTTGTTGGGGAGTAATACGAAGACTATAAAGATAGCTTTGAAAATTACATATTTGATTTCCCTTGAAAAAAAGACGAAGAAAAGTGTACGGTTTGTGTGAATAAGAAAGTCAAAAAGAAAAAATGACAAGATACCTGGAAGTTAAGCAAGAGAGAGACAGAGAGAGTTTGTGAAACGCGCAGTGGGTAGTTCAACTATTTTCTCTGCACGCATTCACCATCACCACTCACCCTATTGTGAGTTGGGAGGAACCACCAAAAAAAACCTTCCTGATTTCCCCCATATTGTTTGTGTGTTTGCGAGGGAGTGCAAGTTTTCTTGGCAAGTTTTGCACAAATCAAAATCCAATCAGTACGGGGTAAATTAGCTTCCATTGTCAGCCCATTTGTTGGTACACAAAAGAGAGAGAGAGAGAGAGAGAATTGTATGATTTTATATGTCCTAACTTTTCACACACAGCGAGAAGCAGACAAAAGTATACAGACAATTCCCACAAAACCCAAAACTTTCTCTCTACTTTCATTTGTGCATCCACCAAAAACCTTCAAACATTTTGTCATGTAAAAGATGAAAAACTCGTAGACGAGGATGAAAATGAACCTCGTTCTCCGCTCCACACACACTGCCATTTATTTTCTCTGGATTTCAATTGAAAATGTACGTAGGATTGTTTTGATGACTACATCACATGATTTAGTCCCATTCACAAACACATGCCGTATAGAAATAGAAAAACATCCTCCTGCAAGTATTGTGAATTTACAGATGATAGAAACTGTGTGTGTGGTTTTAAGGTTTTCCACATAAATACTAATTTCTCTCTCGAGTTCTCTTTCTATTCAGAAAAATATTTAATGGGCAATTAATAGTGGGATTTCAATATTTTGTTTCCTGGTTTCCATTGGTTGTTTTTCTTCCTTTTTCCTTCCATTCACTAAATATATAGTGTACAGGTTTTGGGGGTTTTGATTATGCGGAAGTGGAATTTGACGTCGAGATAGACATGGAAATGTGTTATTAAAATAATGTGTACTTATTATGTATCTATTTGAGGATGATGATGATGTGGATGTAGTGCGTAATTCGTAGTTTCCTCGCGTTAAGTAAGTAATCGCTGTCGTTAATAAACCGAGATGATAATGTGTTTTTTTGGATTTTCCATGTATTAGTCTTCAAGATGAATGTGATGATTGGCTTCAAAGGGGAAAAGGGGAAACGTGGAGCATGCAATTAGAGGACGAAGAATCATCATCAAGGAAATTCTTTTGAAATTCAAATCGCGAATGGAAATTCAATCACATCTAGTACAAAAGTAGCTCGAGTTAATTGCCAGTTGCCCGTCTATGAAAGTTCAAGAGAGGAAGAGAAGAGAAAAAGAGAAGAAGAGAGGAGAGAGGAATTCCGGCTGTACCTATAAACAGCTTGTTTACCGCCATGATGAATGAGAGATTTTACTCTGTATCTATACAAGAGAGTTTGAGATAGAGAGAGAAAGATATAGTAAAAGTGAAAGAAAGTTTGAAGCGCTCATCCTTATTCCTCAATCCATTTCTTCATCATGAGTTGTTTTTTTGTGTGTAAAGTTTACAGCTGATGCGAGTCTTTGTATAAATTTCCATGAAATCATCCTTGCCTTTGAGCATAGAGTTGAGAGTTTGACGTTCTCATCATGGAGAAAGAGTGCGAGAGAGAGAGAGAGAAAATAAGGAGAAAATGAGTAAATTGTTTCATGGTGAAAGTGTGTGCGTGTGTGTACACGAGTTATCTTTGATAAGAAGGAGAGAGAGAGAGACAGAGAATGAATATGATCTTGCCAACAGTCTGTATATAGTGGTAATTAGTCGTTGGTAGTGAGTCCTTTACATGCTGTCAACTTTTGGTGGTGGGAAGTCTGGATTCTGGTTCTAGATTTTGGATTTTGGATTTCAAAGTCTGGAGTTGAGATCCTGTAGGATTAAATGGCTTCTCTCAACCAAGAACAAGAGCTGAAAATGTATCTGATCCTTCCAACTATCCTTTCAAATTTTCTTTTCTCTCTCTCTCTCCTTCTCTTTCTCTCTCGTTCTCTCGCTGTCTCTCTGTTTCTCCGGAAACATTCGTGTGCATATATACAAAAAAAGAATATGTATGAAATGTGAATCCACCCTGCATTAATCATTCTAAACGTCATACTAAAGCGCATGCATTCCTAATGAACTAATAAATCAGTTATTTCTATTCATTTCCCCGGATTTCCTCTTCATTTTTCTCAATCATTTATACACTTTTTTTTCAATTCCTCCCATCTCCTTTTCCCTCTTCCTCAAAATCTATAGCTCACGATCCGTTTTTTTCTCTTCTTCCTCCATTTTCCTTCTTCGCCCACAAACAAAATCATCCGTAACTTTTCTTTGTCCTATAAATCCAATTCCATTTCAATCTCCCTGTTCAACAGTCAAAACTCTCATTTCATGTTATTTCCAATTGATTTCCATATCCTGATGAATTTTACAGATATGCATTTTTTCCACATTACATTAAATAACAATGCTAAACAAAGTATGACGCCAATCACTGAACTGAGCTGATTATTTAACTTGAGAAAAAGGGAAACTAAAAGTAGATTGCTTTTGTCAAAACAATACTGGAGGAAATTGTAAATAATAACAATTTTTAAATCAATCAAACAAACTATATTCGAGAGGAGAACACGAACGAGACGGATCTTTGTTTGAAAAGAATTAAAATGAGGAAGAAAAGGAGAAATCGAGTGAGGGTTGTTGACTGACATAAAAGTAAAAAGTACGGAAGAGTATTTAAAATTTTGATTGTTGAGATGGAGGAACTGGGAAAGGTAAATAAAGAGAAAGGAGCCTCTCTCTCCTCTCTATCTTTCTTTCTCTATGTGTGAAGAATTCTCACTGTAAAGTTCAGGTGGAAGGTATTGAATCGTATACTATATAAAATCTAAATCAAAGAGCAGGTAGTTGAGAGAAAGAGAGAAAGTTGGGTATGGGAGAAAAGGAATTTTACTCAAATCTCTGAAAGATTTGCAAAGAACGTTGAAGAACGCAAGATAAATATTGACATTGTTGTCATGTTCGTTTGCCCGGCCACGAGTTCTTTTTCTCTCCCTCTCTATCTCTCTCTCTCTCACTCTGCCTCTCGCTTTGTATGTGTATTCGGCTTGTCATGTGCGCATTCTTCGGCACACACATATTCGCATAACATACACTCGGCCGATACAAACTTACTACACTCCGCGACGGCTCCAAACGAGAAACTCTCTCGCTCTCCCCCCAAAAGCCCGCTACTACTTCTTCTTCTTCTTTTTCCACTTCCTTCTTTATTTTCTTCTTGTTTCCCTCCGGCTTCCTCCTCGCTCACTTGCTCACTCACTCGCTTGCTCATTTTCCTATCTATATACGATATAGAGGAGCGCTCACTTTACCAACGAGTAGGGTTGAAAGGGAAAGAAAACCTGCTGGTACTTGACAGAATATTTTCAGTTGCTACTTTGAAATCGACAGGGAAAGGTCAGAGCGGCAGAGAAAGAGAGAGAGAGAGTGAAAGATAGAAAAGGAGTGGGAACAAGAGAAACTCGCTCTCACCACGTCTCATTGTTCTTTCGTGTTGAAAAAGGGAAGAGAAAATACTTGGACAGGCTCACTTTCTCTCTCTTCATTTTCATTTGTTTCCCTCATCATCTTCAAAGAATCGTCTCCACACTTACACACACACTTTTTTTTAACTTGCTTGTTCCACGAGGAAGACGAGGGGAAACGTACACTAAAAACCGAAGAGAAAAGAGGGAAATCGAGTGCATACGTGAACTTTTACTGTGCTACAGCCAAAAACACTCATTGGATTTCCTCCATCGATGATACGTGAGTAGAATTAGGTGCTTCATCTTCTACACACTTTCACTTTTACTTTCACTTCCACATCCTTCAATGTATATTTTTTTCTCCGTTCCTTCCTTCCTCTTCTCCTTTTGTTCTTCATCCTTGGCTGCTCTATCTCTTCACTTTGTGTCTCTTGGAGGATTCTCGAGGTCCTGCTAAATATTGTGCAAGTTGTAAACAAACGTATGTTTTGGGGGAGATGTCACGAACTACCAACAATTAACAACGATTATCGTGTAAAGATCAGAAAGATTTGCCTATTTGTTTCTAATCGCTCCAATTATTCGGACAAATGTCACGGGATTTAAATTACACTGTGTGTGTGTACTTTTGACGACTCTTGACCTCTCCATTTGATCAAGGAATACATAGAAAATTCGGGGGAGGAAACATTTTTTATACTTATTTTTGAGGCTGCACACAAATAACTGGATACAAATTGAAGGAAAGGAAAATACAGATATGATTTTTTTGAAATGAATGGAAATTGAAATTGAAAAGACAAATAAATTAAATTTCTGTTCCTCGACGAAATTAAATTTATAGTTGAAAACTCCTCAAAATAAATATAAACATAAATTCCAGGTTGGAGTTGGAGTTGGAGTTCCAGGATTTTCAAATTAAAATGAACAAATAAAACATTTTTATGGATGCCGTAGAATTTGTGTGAGTTCAATATCGAGTGATAAATTGTTATTTGACTGTCGTCTCCTGTCTCCATTCTCTCCAGTGAATTGTCTGTCTGTCCCGGTGTGAAGTGAAATTAGAAAGGAGAGACTCCGTGTGTAACTCTTTTTGGATTGCGTGTAGAATGTAGAACAAAGAAAAAAGAGTATGTTTGTTTTTTGCATCAGTGTTTAAAACTCCAACCTCTGGATTTGTTTATGGTTATTGTTATGTCGATGATTGAACTACAAGAGAAAAACAGAGAGAGAGAGAAAGAAAACCAGAAATTGGATACTTTGACTCTCTTTTGAATGTTGTGTGTGTGTGTGTATGTGTGTGAAACTTTGGCTGATGGCAGAGTATGCAGTGAAAGAGAGAGAGAGAGAGAAAAAAAACAGTGTCAAGTGAGTGGAAACTTTTAGGGAGGAACTACTTGGGAAATGAACATACCGTGATTCAGACTACTTGAAACGCTTCAAACTTTCTCTCTCACTTCCCATTTCGTTTCTCACTTTCACTTTCCCTTCCAACTTCCACCTTCCACCACCAATACAAACTCACGCTTACAGTACAAAACACTAGTTTTTTTTCTCCTTCTTGAGAGTAATTCGAAAGGAGAAAAAAGTCAAGCTGTAAAGCTCAAGTTAAATATAAAAAAATGTGGTATCCGAATGCGTTTCCTCACCACCACACATAACAAAAGTTCATTGATATTGTGACTGACCAAATTGAATTGAGATCAGAGACCCCAGGAAATCATGATGGCAACTTGGCTTTTTCATTGTAAAGTACTGTGTGAGGCCTGGCTGTACGTGACCATCGCCCTCGCTTTCCTCCTCCCACAGAGTAAGTTGACCCTTTTTTAATATGTATTCCGTAATCCCATACACCATCATTACAGATCTGTATTATATTATTTACTACATATTGAATGAATGATTCAAACATGGAACGTGCAAATATCGATAGATTAATAAATTAATAAGTTATTTTCGAATTATGTACGACTGTAATTAAATCAACTCATGTTAATTAGTCCAAGAGACTAAATTGAGTTTTAGGTTGAAAACTGATGAAAGTGCGGAATGACAAATACTTTGCACAGTGTGCGCTGTATCTTGTATTTTATATTCGGCTCAGATTATTCTGTCATTATGCAGGTCGTATTGATTAGTTAATTTGTTTTCCCTTGTTCTCCTTTTCCTTCTTCACGTTCTTGTCACGAAACTCGGAAACATTAATCAAACAAGGAAATGACGACAGAGAGAGAGAGAGAGAGGGAGAGTTTAGTGTTTGTCAGGAATCAAGACGGCTCAAATTAAATAGTTGGAAGACTCATTAGGAGATGGACAGCTTTCTTGTTTCTTTCCTTTAAACTAACGGATTCTCTTATGGGTCATTATAACGAGAATTCCAGAGCCAAATTTGGATTGTATGTACATATTCCGATTTTGGTTTGAGTTCTTCTATACTTTTTTTACAAGTCCCACCCAAACTTGAACTCCTCACACGTCGCAAGGGAAAGCCCACATTTGGATATTGAAAATTGAAACTAATGATGAAAGCCCTTGTTTTTATCTTTATCATAAACTGCGTGTGTACTATGTTTGTGTTTCTGCGTATTTCCATCATAAATTAGTTTGTAGCTTTCCCTTTCTCCTCCGTCTCTCCCATTGGCCACCATTTTATTAAATTATCGTGCTCTCTTCCTTTTTTCTCTTTCTCGGGACCTGAGCTTAAAGCCCCAAATAAATTTCCTCTTGTTCTTTTCAAGAACATGAACAGGAATTTTGTAAGTAAATTCACACAAGACAAACTCAAACACAGACACACACACACACAGACTATCAGGACCATCACGAGAACAGGAGAAAAAGTTGTAAAATACATGGAATGGAATAGTACGATGTGGCCTAGGAAATGCAACTATAGGCTTTACATATGGAGAAAAGGCAACAAGGAACAACACACAGGAATTAACGAATAACGACCCGAGAAAATATGCCTCGAAACTCCAAAGTGAAAGTGAAAGTTGAGAGTGGAGAGTGTGCAGGGATATTGGATGGATAGTGAATAAAGAAGAGCCACTTTTAATCTGAATTTACATTAACGTTTCCACAAAATAGTTTTTCCATGTTTTATGCCAAAGTTATGATTGAGATGGAAATGTGGTCGAGGAGTTAACCTTCACCAGAATAGACGTTCAAATGTATAAAACGTTGAGAGTTGAGAGGTTCCAAGGAATACGAAAAGTGTGAGAGAGAGAGAGAGAGAGAGAAAGAGAGGGAGAGAAAGAGAGGGAGAGTGAGGAAAGGCAATATCGTTTTTAGGTAATTCGCAAGGGTGAGACTAATAGTGAGTAAGTATGGTTCATGGTTCCCTTTAGTAGAGTCAAACGTATCTTCTTGTTCTTCTCTCTTCTCTTTTCTATCTCCAGTCAAGATCCAACATCCACAATCCAGAGAATCTAGACTCGAGAAACTCTTGAGAACTCTCTAATTCGAAATGTGAAACAGTTGGAAAAGAAAGTGAAGAGAGCAAAAGAGCGAGAGAGAGCGAGGGAGAGAGAGACTACAAAGTACACATATAACTACTACTGCTACGCCAGAGTTGGAGCTGGTTTTAGCGCAATCCAATGAGAACGCTCATAATACGATACGAATTTCTCCTGTAACCACAAACCTTGGCTTCCTACATACATACAACTACTTTTTCTACCTATAAACACTTGGACTTGTACTTGGGGAAAGAGAAACATTCGTATTAGCTTTCTCTCTCTCTCTCTCTCTCTCTCTCTCTCTCTCTCTCTCTCACTTTCTTTCTCTCCTCGCCCAAAGTCAAAGTCGACAGGAGAAAATTGAAGAAGCGAAGATGGTGTGGAAGTTTACGTGTGCAAACTGTCCGTATCTGTGTGTGTGTGTGTAGTCACAATCCAATGTGTTCTCGAATTTCTCTACCTCTACCTCTCGGTTTCTCTGTCTTTCTGTCTTTCTGTCTGCTGTCTGTGTTGGCATAGAGATTTTGTCATTGGCCAAGGAAACTGGGGGTAACAGAGAGTTAAAGATGTAATTTTGAAGAAATTCATTCGCCGACCTCACATCCACATCCACAAAGTCGCTATATTAGATATTCCAAACTCATCTCATCTCTTTCCGGCTTATCTTTCAAAGAGTGTACAGATATTGCACAAATTAGTTATTCTACGTGTATCTCAAGTGAAGTGAAGGGAAGTGTAGTGTAGTGTAAGTGTAAGGCAACACACCAACACACAACCAAAACCAACCCAGTTTACATTAGAAGGTACACGTGGAAAGAGACGACGAAGGAGGAAAAAACAGGAGGAACAAACTCTTGGAGAGAGCAAAACAAATTACAAATTATTCTATTTAAATGCATACACATAGGCATACACAAGTTGTAACTTGGGGAATAAATAGTTGTTCACAGTTTATGTACGAGTGGAAATTAAAGTGGGTTTCCTACCGTCTACAGACGAACTGACTCCCTACCAAAAAAAACGACACGACACAGAAATAATCAGGACAAGTTAAAGTGTGGGTGTGTCGTCATTTGGTCAAGTTGGAACAGTCATTTTTTCGAGAGGAGAGAGAGAGAGAAAGTCCTCATTTCTTTTTGAAGAAAAAATAAATCATCATCTTGTGATGGTAAATCTTAATTTGTCCGTACAGATTGGATTATTTGATGTCATCACGGTGTTATTAAGTAGTTGATGTATTTCTCGTGTAAAGATGCAATTTGAGCGTGATGATGAAACCTGTCATGATGTATTTCTCTTTTAAATAAATCAGTAGTAATCATTATTTTGACGGGAGATCATGATCATCAATCTGGATTCAAGTGTTGGTTCAGTTTGTATCGTAGTTTGTAGTTTGTACTGTGTACACAGAGTAATTAGATACAATGAGATACATGGAGTGTTTGCGCGCGTATTAGTTTGGAAATGTTTTCTTTGATTATTTGTGGGAGAACGAACTGTGTGGACACTCGAGGAATGTTAAATAAAACAACGACGAAAAGGATATGTGCAGAAGAATCTCATGAGACTTTCCCCAGTCGTCCTGACAACGTTCACTTTACTTTACACATTCCGCCCAAAAATGTTTCCTCGTATTTCTTCCACCTGAACGGAATGAAATGACTTTAAGGAGAAAAAAGATGAGGAAAGGAGTGGGAGTAGAAAGGAACCTCAAAAATGAATTTACCAAGTCCTCTCCGTTGCATTATCCACTCCTTCCAGAATCTCAAATTACATGGGGGCACGTGAGTTACGCGAGAAGTGCCAAACGTCAGGAGGTTTTTAATTTAACTGTGTATACATATACTTTGTGTGAGTGAGTTTCATCTTTCCTCCCAAATCTCTTGAGAAAATAAAACCAATAATAAATCCAATGGAAGTTCCCTGTTTTTGTTTTATGTATAAGGAAAATTTGATCGTGATCACCCCGGAAAAGTTTTCCCAGAGTTTAAAAGATTGTTTTAATTTATTTATTAGTTTTCCTTTAATTCTACAAATGTTCGTCAAATTTAAGGATGAAGACGGTACAAGTTGTTTTTGTTTTTGTTTTCGTTTTTGTTCATTCCTGATTGCTACAACGAAAAAAAAAAGGAAAAGAAATTAGTCCGTGGGCTGTAAAGACTTTTCATAGGGATTAACTAGTTAAAGTCACAGAAATTCGGGATAGTGACTGGGTGACCTTTTTTAGCTTCATGAACATTTATACTCCAGTTGCATCCAACGTCTGTCGTCTGTATGTATACAAACATGTGAAAACCCTCCAGACATTTCCACAGAGAGAATGCAACAAGATCTTTCTCTCTCTCTCTGTATACTCAGAGTAAGATCCAGCTGTTATGTAAATAATAAATAATTTGAACGCACCACAGAGATTAGAGAGATACACAAACTTTCTCCATTCCGTATTTTTTCCCCTCGTCCTTTGTAGTAAATTCCGCATTCTCATTCTCTCTCCGCCTTTGTTATGTACATGTACAATCAAGATTCTCACTTTTAGTTTCCATTTCCCTCCATAAAGAATACACTTACGCATGGTAAATTAAATCCTTACGGTTTCTCTCTCTCTCTCTCTCTCTCTCTCTCTCTCGTGAACTCTACTCCTTCCAAATGTCTTCTAAAACCAAAGTTTAAAGACAAGGAGAGCGAAAGAGAGAAAGAAAGAAAGAAAGAAACAGAGAAAGAGTGAGAGTCACAATTTTGTGTACTTGTGACATGAAAAAGGAGAAGGAGAAAAACCATGAGAGAGGAGTGAAAAAATTGAAGACGGTGATGCTCGAGGCGCCAGAAATGAGCCATCGACTTTCCCTTCTGGTCTTGGCGCATAAAAACATAAAATGTGTGTGTACATACGGAAGAAAATGGGTGAAAAAAGACAAACGGAGAATATTATGTGGTTTCCCTCACATATATATTTCCTATGGAATTCAATGTACATAGACGTGAGATCATATGTGCGTTTTACATAGATACCCTTTTCGTATCGTATCGTACAAACAGTCCGACTTTGTAGATTTCTATTCGGTTTCGCCCCCCCCCCCCTTATTTTCGTATTGGATGAGTTTGAGTTTTTCTTCAGATCTTGAGGCAATTAGGGAAGTGCGGCTTAACTTTTTTTCTTTTGTGTGACGAGGCCATAGTAAGAGTAAGAGAATGAGAGTATGAGAGAGAGAGAGAGAGATCTTTGGAAAAGGCTGAGGCTGAGGTCTAATTTACCTAATGGGACCTTGGAAAGCTTACGCCCAGCACCAGAGAGAGAAAGAGAAAGAGAGAAAGTGAGTCTCACAATAAGTCATGGCTTGTGTGTGTGAAGTGGCAAAAACAATGTCATTAGTCATTTTTCAAAATCGATCCCATTTATCCCCTTTAGCATTAAACTCTTCCCGTTAACTCTTCAAAAAAAAAATTTTTTACCCCTTTCATCCATGAGAGATAAACCCGAGGAAAAACGGGAAACGAGAAAAAATTATAACAGAACGCCAACTCGGATTTTGTTTTCTCTCTCTTCTTTTCTTCTTCTTCGTCTTAAATCCATAGGATCCGGCATAATATGATTGGATTAACTATCAAGCCTTTTCCTCCATATAAATATAAGTATGCCAGTTTTGCTTTCCCATTCAAACGTTCTGTTCAATCTTCAATCTCCAATTTTCAGTCTTTTGTATTGTCTTTGTAGATTGTCTATTTTTGTTTATACAGAAACATATTCATCGGGATATTTCTATTTTTTGATTTTGTTTTAATCAAATGGTTAATGGGGGACTCTGCTTTGAATTTGTTTAATCCATAATATTTAAAGTTGAACTCGTACTACTTCATTTCAGTTTCAGGACAATAGTTAAGATGATTTTGATAAAGTTTTGAGTTGGTCCAACTCATCTTCTTCTGTCTTCGTCAAGAAGTTTCATTTTGAAAATGGGAAATTGTAATGAAAATTTCCATTCCCAGCCGTCAAAACTCTTGCTCAAATGAGAGTAAACATGTCAAATAGAAAGTGAAAGTGGAACATTTACCAGAGTTAAACAAACTGTAATGTAATTGTTAAATAATCAGGAAAGAGAGAGATGGAAAGGCAGGTAAAATGTGCTTCTCGGAAATTTCTAATTGATAATTAAAACTTTTAAGGGAGGACCCGGGAATTTTTTTTGTTTATTGTACGTGTAGGGGAAAATGAAGGAAATTTTGGAGAAAGGAGAGAATTTTAAAAGTAGAAGAGACAGTAAATGATAAATGGTTAATGAGGTAAAATACTTGCTGGTTACTTTGTGGGTAATTGAAAAATTTTAGCATGTAGTAGAACAAGGGAAAGAGAGAGAGCGAGAGTCGTGTGAATAAAGTAAATTGGACAAGAGTGAAATTTGTGGTGCAAAGTGCTATTGATGGAAATGTCTAATTAGTTTTCCCCACTTCCTCTTTCTTTTCGTCATCTTCGTCGCTGTCGTTGTGAAATCAAAAGCAAAATGGATACCAAGAAGACCGCGACCAGGCCATTGTCGTCAACCAGCCATAAGAATGATCCAGGAAACTATGAAATGGAGTTTACATTTCTCTTTCCATATCTATGTTTTTGGTTTGGGGAGTGAGTGAGTGAGTGAGTGAGTGAGTGAGTGAGTGAGTGAGTGAGTGTGTGTGTGTGTGTGTGTGT
>JAIUND010000801.1:0-52027 GCA_034699125.1 Gisinianus flammeolus
AAGACAAGAAAAATCCAAAGCCGACGACAGGTCCAGAAGCCAAGAAAAATTCGAAGCCTAATGGTCCAGATGACAAGAAAAATCCAAAGCCTAATGGTCCAGATGACAAGAAAAATCCAAAGCCTAAAGGTCCAGAAGACAAGGGTAAAAAAGGTGGTTGTTGTAAAAAGAAAGATAAAAATTCAAAGCCTAAAGGTCCAGAAGACAAGGGTAAAGGTGGTTGTTGTAAAAAGAAGGATAAAAGTAAGGAAAATAGCTGTGAAGAGCCCCAAGAGGAGAAAAAAAGTGGCTGCTGTGGTAAAAAGAAGCCGAAGCAGGATCTGAGACAACTGAATGAGTGTGGCAGAGAAGTCGAAGTCGAAGGACCAGAAGTACATTTCTGTAATTGCTGTATGTATATCCGCTATGGTGGTGATTCGGAAAAAGATTCTGAAGATTCTGCTGGTTGTTGCAGTTGTTGTAAAAAAAAGTGTACATGCAAATGCAGGCAAATGATTTGCTTAGTTATTTGGATAATCATAGTAAGTAATATTTATCCTTCATGCGAAAGCAATAAGTAAATACATGCATATATGTATGATATTTCAAATTTCAGATCTTGTCCTTCATCTTTGGTCTCATCTTTTGCCTCGGTTACTTTGAGTACGTTCAAGTCGTACTTGATCATCATGATTATGCAACGTGGATTTTGACGGCAGTTTACATTTGGTTTGTTTTCCTCTCGAGTATTTTCTTTCTCATTGTTACAAAAGCCCAGTGCGGATCTTGTTGCTGTGTTGTTTGTGTGAGTGTTGAAAAAAATAGAGTATTCATAATTTAACTATATCTAAACTATCACCACTCATGGAAACTCTTCCCTGCTTTCTCTTCATTGAAATCTTATTTCAAGTATATAGAAATGCATTTGGTTTTTACTTCTACACATACCGTTGGGAGTGACAACATGTGTTTTCATTTATACAACTGCTAATCCAACACCTAAAGAAGCTTTTGATGCATACGTTTTAGAAGAACAATTCAATGAAACCCATCATTGGTTGGCATATCTTCAAGAAGAACATGTATGTATATGCGTTGAGATTTATGTGATCAAAATTTATCAAGCCATATACGAGTAGTCTATATATGTTTATAGTTGTAATGAATTTGTTCAGGTTTGCTGTTTCACGTCTAATGGTACTCAGCAATTTGGAATCTCTCAAAATATTACTGACCGCTGTCAGAAAAAACTGAACACTGAAAATTCTACAAAATCAGTACCCGAGTACAATGTTGAATACAATGAGCATGCTCAAGTAAGACTAAGAATAATTTATACTCAAAACATGAAACTCAAAGTTCACATACTTATGTCTATATGAATATCATATATCTACAAACAATTTCTCATGTACGTACTTCCTGTATATATAGAGGTGTGATTTTCTCTTGTCAGTCATCTATGATGAAACAATGAACATTGCGACAATCTTTGTAATTATTCTCATGGTTGTGGGTGTGATACCGTTTGTGATTTACACTCTCGTGTATATTAAATCTAATCGAGTTTCCCCCGATGAAGAAAATGCAGAGAGCGATGCGACTAAGGACAAGAAAAAGAAGAAAGATACTAATAATTGCAAGAAGAAACCAGATGAGGATAGTAAGAAAAAGGATAAAAATCTTGATGAAAATCAAAATAAAAAAGATAATAATAACGAGGACGCAAAACCTAGTAAACCAAACAACGATAAAACTCCTCCTGAGAGCAAAAAAGATTCAAAAAAAAAATAAACCTGACAATACAAAACCTTTGGAAAAAGATTCAAACAAAAAGAAACCTGACAATACAAAACCTTTGGAAAAAGATCCCAAGAATGAAAAACTAAATAGTACTGGAAAGTAAAAAAAAAAAAGACTCTTGTGATTACAAGTCCGTGAATAGGAAATATGACTGTATAATTATTAATTATAATCAGTTTTGATTTTCAAAGATGTAATTTTAATAAATATTATAATAATATTATCAAAACGGAAATGAAGGAGAAACATGTTTTACGTATTGGACAATTTGGACGTGGAATGAGCATAGAAACATTTGGTCTTTTTTAATCATTCAAGAACACATAATTTCATGCTTTCTCATTACATTCAGTACCTATTAAATCTAACATTCAACGTTCAAAATCAATATTCAATATTGAAAGAAAAAAATGACTTGTTTTCACAACTTACAATATCAATTTCAATTGGGCTGTGCAAATTGAATGACACCATATTCTCCGGTATTCATCCAATCGTGATTAACTTGACTTAGCTCTTCACCCACACCAGGTGGTAAACCTGATACGCAATCCGCTTTTAACGTTCGTAAAGCTACAAGAGGAGCCGGGGTAAATCCTTGTAATGAATCAACGAATGGAGTATCAAAATCCCAAGCAATATCACCAATTAATTTACGGTAATTAAGGTCTCCTTTGAAGATTAAAAAGGATTTTGAAGTGAGTTCAGAGTAGAGGAAGGGGTCAGCTTCTTTCATTTCATTAAATGAATGAGGATGTGTCCAAAATTCTTTCTCTATGACTACAAATCTGTAATGAAAGCAGGACCATGTATTTCAATTACAATACTGAGCATTAAACAAATTTCGAAAATTATCATTGTGACAATATATAAGTACCTTCCAGTTTTCACATAATCTGTCCATTTGGATCCCAGATCATTGAGTACAGGCTTGTCAGGAAAAGATGACATTGTTTCAAGAATCCAATGGAAGTCTTTAACTAGTACGTCAGAAATGAACCACGGTTGAGCCTTCACATAAAATTCAACTCGATCCACTAGTTTAGATTCAAGGAGGGCATCCGCTAAACACAAATCAGTATAGAGCTCAAAGGCAGAATTATCCAAGATGAATCCAACACTGTTTTGATTACTGTTTGTATTTTTAGCTTTCAATTGATTGAACGTTTCCCAAATGATTGCAGAATCATCGACCAAAAGGTTTTTACGAAAAGCTTCAAGTTGTCCAACAATATCACTCGTCTGCGAATTACTTTCCCCTTGTGAAATAGACAAATCACATTTATTTCCCCATAAACTGACGTACAGAAGAGTTTGTAGTTTTTCACTACTAATTGGAGTAGTTTGAATAAATTGACCAAGAGTATTTGAAGCCTCAACTATAAAGAAAGAACAAATCAATTAATTAATGCTGGTGATGTATTTTTATTTATTAGACATGTTATATGTACATTAATATTATATGTAATCTCTACGTAAATATGTATTATAACTATATGTACCAGAGTCAAAGAATGCTTCTTCCTTTTGTTTTCTAAATGGATCATAGCCCTGAAGATATTTTGTTGATTGAAATGCTTCATTCATTCTATGATATAGATAACATTCAACGTGAAGCCATGGACCAACATACCAACGTACATCCTCTACTATTCCTTCAAAAAATGTACTGGCTACTTGATCCAAATAAGCATTCCACACGAGACTTTTTGTACGTTCAACTGGCTTGTTGGTTGTCATTTCATTTTTTAATTTTGCTAAAGCACCTACTACACTTTTGACTTCTGTTCTTGCTTCCTATAATATACATACAAAAAATATCCAAACATAAGGAAATGTGGAAATATGTCACATGTATTATATACGTACATGATGTATAAGTTACATAATGATGTAACATTGTAGTCGTGATTATTATACAATATAATTATAATACCATTACAGAAAAAGGAAAAAGGTTATATATATATATATTATTATGAAAACTTTTCATTGAAAAGTAAAGCATGTGCAATGCACATTGTGCATACCTCCCCTAATGCTTCACCAATTTCATTTTTATCCCTGGATAGTTGATCAATTACTTTCGTCAATATAATTGGAAGTCTATAGCCAATTGTTTTGTAACCAAATCCTCTGCGAATATACAATACAGACAATGAATTAGCAAGTATCATACAAAACATTCATTGTATTAATGATGATGATAAAAAAAGAAGTATTTTCGAGGAATATATTTAGAATGGCTAAAGAAGCTAAGAAACCATATCGTAAAAATAGTTGGCAAGACTTACTTTTTGTACTTTGCACACAAAGGTTTGTTAGCTGGGTAAAACTCATCAATTAAACTTGCAATTGGGCTTGAAGACTCATTGTCGTTGTTATTATTGTTTGTGGTTGACATTTTGATATTCTGTACTTTCAAGTAGGCTCCTCTTGAAAATATTTACAAATCTTAGAGATTCAATGAATTTCATTGAATGAAAAAATCCTATCGATTATTACAGCATTTGTAAAATCGTGCATTATTTCTCTATGAAGTTTTCTCCATATATTAAGTCCTCTTGGGGTGAGTCGACATTACTTTTTATTCTTTTTTTTTATATCCAGCACCTATAGTACAAATGTACTTGCATTTCATTGACAAAAGTGATAACTATACAACTATTAATTTCCAGGTATTTATATCATATAGGATATACCATCTTTATCAACTAATTACATATGTACATGTATAATGTTGAAAAATAGGATATGACACCGGAAAATGGACCTTATTCCTTATTTTATACTGACTGTATATGTACATGAACATGAGGATTGGTCAAAAGATAAACATCTATACCGTAAGTAAGTTCTGAATTCCGTGATGGCTTGACTGTGACATTTCTGTTAAAAAATATAGTTGTAAGTACGAACTTATTTATGTGTACAATAAGATATCCCTTTGATCATATTTGAACGTACAAAGATAATATGTGTATGTAGTGTTTAGTAAATCTAAAAACTCATAGATACTTACGTACGGAACAACGTATCCCTTTTTTAGTTTTCATACAGGCTACATGTGAAATGACATTCTGTTCGCACATGAACACTTCTAATGATACCATAATGTACATGGCTTGACCCTCTTTTTTCCTACACATAAAATAATATTGTAAATGCTCTACTGATACTATATACCTGTAAAAATCTATGTTACTCTGTATATTCTCCAGTAAAAGGCTACAAAACTCTCGCGTATGCTGAAAACTGAACGACGCGAACGAACGTTACCACTGATAACATTGATTTCAAGGTAAAAAAAGTAAGGGGGGTCGAAATATAATGGTAAAGTGCAGTTATCAAACTAACTCTCTCAAACTATAATTATATATATGCAACTATACTTTAATACTTTAATATATTATACATCTTGAGTTTGAGGTGGAAAAGAGTTTGAGGGAGAATATGTTATTTTCGTACGCTTTTAAATGGGTGAATGAATGCTATATTTGATATTCATATTTGAAACTTTAAATTTGCATGAAGTGATTTATCTAGTCTCTCGTCAATATTCAAAGTTTAAGGATGACATCCACAGAGGCAGTTGACTTTGGGGATCTGTACGAGGAGTTCCTTCTACTCACTTCGTCATCTTCTTCCTCGACCGCATCATCTGACTTATCACCGCCTCCCTTCAATTGTCCGAATTCTATTACCAGTCCTCCTCAGTCATCCTCAGCGTCCTTTGAGAATTCTGCGGGAAAATCAAAGAAAAAAAGTGACTACAACAATATTAATTGTCGTCATAATTTTAATCCAGTCAATTTCTCTTTACCTACAAGTACAAGTAAAATGAATCCAGTATCAATAAATTCCATTAGTCCTTTTACACCGAATTCTTCGACTTCTTCGGTGGCTGGTGCTTCAACAATTAATACCTCATCCAGTAGTGCTTGTATAGTTAGCAGTAGTAGTAACAACAATAATAATAATAATTCAGCAACAAGCAGTAATGAAGGAAATTTATGGTCTCAACAACCACAACAGGCCAGTCATCAACATTATCCAGTATCCATTATCCCATTGCCAACTTTGACTTCCGGGGATAAAAGGAAAGAATTTCCTCCGAATACCCCCCCACCGAATTCGCCAAATGAACCACCTTCAAAAAAACCAGCAATGGCTGCAAGTGATGATCATAATTCTTCAAATAATAATTCCGAAATCAGTCAGGATTCCATAACCGAGAGTCGTCGGGGTACCAATTCTAATCCAAGCAACGGTAAGACAACTTTAACATGCTTTCTTTTCATTTTTTTTAAAAATTCAACTTTGATTTACTTATACAACATAATACATACTTGTAGCATGCATACATCGAATTATTATTATAATATATTTCCTCCACACCTTTACTGAAATAAGAGCATTAATAGTTAATTACTATTATTTGATTCTCCAAAGGAGTGCATATTATAGACTATATATATATAGATGTGTATGGCGCATAATAATAATTAGTGCATTATTCAGTTTTTTATAATGTCTTCCATGAAATGTTGCTGTACTTTTCCTGGAATCATTCAATCATGCGTCTTTTCTTGTGTTTATGTATCTATGCATTTTAAAAAGCAAGGTTCAAGTATATACAAACGCATTTTAAGAAAAACTTTAATTACAAAGGGCATTTTCAATAATTATTCCATGTTGGAAGTATGTACAAGTATGTACATTGTACATATCCGTATTATTTGAAGTCTTTGGTAAATCTTTTCTTAGAGGTTGAAAGTATCCAGTCTATTATAGCTTTTATAAAACATGGATTATAATTCTAAATGTATAAGATAAGTTTTAATACTCATTGGTATAGGCATTATAGCCATTTCTTTTAATTGTAACTTCTAAGTTTTAAGAGAGTATGTATTATACTAGCTCTGAGATTACGAAACAAGATAGCCGTTTTGTATTCAATTCAAAGGAGTCCTTTGAAAGGACATTGGTCTGACCCGTATCACACACACATATATACAGTCCAGGTAGTCATGTTTTTTTACATACAAAGTATTGAAGAGTTAAAGCGAAGAAGTAGTAAAGTAATATAGGTACAGTTTAATTTTCAGTTGAGTACGTACATTTAATAATGTTCTAAGGGAGATAACAAAATGTTAGCCACAGCTATAAGATACGTATAAAATATCCTTTTTCCTAAAATCTCCAGTCTACACATTCAATAGGATTTAGGGTATCTATAAAAGTATCTGTTCTTTTTCCTCGCATGCACATAATTACAATTGTAAGACGAAAACTCTGTTTCATATGCCCATTAAATGGGCCCCATTTCCTTGATTGCAATATATTGAAATACATATATATATTTAATGGTTGTATCATGATATATTTGTAATTTATACGCATCTGCTTTATAGTACAGTGTATTCTAATTTCAAAGAGTAGTAATTTCCCTCAATGAAGGTATATACAATATTTGTACTGTCCTCATATCTATAGATATACTTTACCCCACGTTTCGAGTATTTTGACCCGACATTCATTTATGCATAAATACATCAAAGATACTTTATAGAGTCTTTTTATGAAGGGAATGGAGTATTAATATTATTTTAGTCCTTTATTTGAAAAGACGAAGGAGATTTCCGCAGTGTTGCCCAATAAGTTGACTTTGATATAACTTTTCGAGGGAGATAAAAAATTCATATTATCACAGTATTATGAAAAATATTTATTTAAATGTCCTTCTCTTTACGCGTATATGTATACACAGGGAATATAGTACAGTACCCAGGGGAGAGATCTGAAACTGATGAAGGGACATCATGTATCATTGTACGGAAGCCGGGTCCAGCACCACAGGTTGAGGAGCTTCGTCGACTTTTAACAGCCCCAGCTCCAGTACATTCAAAGAATTCCCATCTGTCTCATAATCATAATAACAATAATAACACGATTCAACTTCATTCGTCACAACATGACCAACAAACCCAACATCAACAGCAACATCACCATCACCATCCAGGCTACCCACAACAAAATTCTCCTTTTCATACTCATGCAATCCGATCATCACAACTTCAACAACTTGGCTCTAATAATTCGAATGCTAACTTCTGGGGACATCAATTACAACATCAAGGAGGGAATCCATTTCAACAGCAGCCTCCTCCGAATCCTCACTACGCACCCCATAATAATAATAATAATCATCATAATCACAATTCTCATCATCATGTACATCCAAGCCAAAATCAGCAACAGCAACAGCAGCCACAACAACGACAACAACAACATTCACCAATGCATCAAATGTCGTCTTCGAATGAAACAATGGACGTGAAATCTATCTCATGTTATAATGATGCACCGGTTTTCCCAGGAGGTCTTGAAGTTTTATGGAAAGAAGTTCCAGACGAATGCCAGAGATTAATTACGTATCAAGACGTTCCGGAATCGGCTCGTCTCCGTGGCTATTTCACAGTCTGTGAACTTTTACAACTGAAAAAGAGTTTACTCACTCGATTTCAAGGATTGACAGGAATCAATGTCTTACCATCAATGATGAGAAAAAATAATTTGCAATTGTTGCCTTCGACCGCAGCAGTGGCGGCAGCCGCAGCGACACAAGCTGAAAATATTATGAGTATGAATGCTGGAATTGGAACGGGGGCGAGCGGTGTGAGCATAGCAGTCAAAGAAGCTTTGGATGTTCTAAGCAATCAGGAATCCGGATCTCAACAGACTCCGGCATCAGACTGGAAATATGATGAAAATATGAAAACCATTGGAAATGTATCCCAACAGCAGCAGTCCAACGAATCTTACGATGGACCAAGTAATAATAATAATAATATCAACAACGTCAACAATAACAATAATGATGATAATGGTACGAAATATACTGAAATTAAATCACGTGTCATCAATGCCATCTCAAATAATGATGAACATACTCCCCAACATAACTACAATCAACAACAGCAACAACATACCCCAATGTCTATAGATGAGAGGGTTCACATCAGTGTCACCCCAGACATTAAATCGATTGTTGGAGTCGCTCCTCCACCTCCACCATACAGAACACAGACTCTCGTCTTTAAACATCTTCAAATTGGGAATTATCAATTTCGTTCTTTCTCGGGCACCAATCCAAATCGACTCAAAGTTTCGTTCAATACACAGTAAGTTCATCCTTAGTAAACTATTATGGCTTTATTTCCTATCCTTGTGTAATATTGTGTATGTATTTACACCCTAGTGTGATTATGATTTTATAATTTTTGTTTCATAGGCGTCTATCTTACGTATGTCAGTTACCAAACGCACAATCTCCAGACTCCATGCTAATGTTTAGAAAAATCTTGACCATTGATATTGGCTTTGATCAAATTGCTCACATGGTATTCGGAAGTGACAAGGTTTGCTTTTCTAATTTATAAAAATATAATGTCGAAACTGTAGACAGTTGACAAAAAAGATGAACTGTAAAATGTTTTCCTTGAATCAAATTCTAAAATTCCAAAACTAAACCAATGGTTTCTCGTTTATGGTAATTTTAGATGCAACTTCGAGTGCATGGAGCACCTTGTTTGACCGTGACTAGTGAACCGACAGATGAACTGCCGAATGCAGTTGTGACAACATTGACGAAACAGGATCGGGAACTTTTGGACCAAATTGAAAATGGACAGTTGAAATTAACTCCCGTTCATGAGGTATTTACTTAATTTAAAACATGCCTAAAATTTGTTAGTAGCTTTATGTCTGTTGATTGCTATTATTTAGTATTTAGGATGAGTAATAAGACGGTGTTGATGCCTACATTTATACTATACATGTGTTTCTCAATTTAATTTAATTAATTGTGTACAGCTAAATTTCCTCAATGAAAGACTGGTTCAACAGCTGGCGACTCAATTTCAGGACCCTCGTTTCCGTATTATGATTTATGAATCTAGATCTGGACAATGACAGTGCATACAAACAAATAACTTCAAAAGACGTATTTGTAACTTGTAAAAGTGGTCTGTGCTCGACACGGTATGAAAGAGGTTAACAATCGTATACCATTCATATTATTACTATCATTATTATTACTATTCTTATCAATCAAATATTATTACTTGAATATTCTTATTTCTATCAATGGTTGTAGTATTTTAGTGCGTTTCTGTAGCCATGTATGCAAACTTTTTTTTCTAATCCATGGAATTGTTGAAATAAATTTCTTGAAACTTGGACTTTGAACCAAAATCAAACATGTACTTACATTCGATAGCTTGATTTATTAAAGTTTGTACTTCTAATGAAAATAGAAGAACTCATAATTATCAATTCCTTAAGCAAGTAGTATTTATGAAGATATATAATATATATATACAAAAAAAAAACTCAAATGCAGCATAAAAAAAAGTATTCTATATACACGTACGTAAAGAAATTTCTATAATGTTGAAGTGCTCATCGGTAATTCAGTTCGAGATGAGGCCTAGATAGTCGTCCATAAGCGTACCAATGGCAAACTAAGTAAATCAGAAACTTTAGACCGAAGCTAATTACATTAAAAAGAGTTGTATATGCTAACTAATGTATATACATATAGTACTTACAATTCCTCCAGCATCGATCCGTGTTCCAACGATTTTCAACCGAATTTCGTCGTCTTGCTTGATAACCATATCTTCTTCTTTAGACTTGTAACAAGGAGGCTGGCCTGCAGGGTCGAATTCCATATCCGATGGAATTGACTAAATATATGTACATAAATGCTTCATTTAATTAAATTGCAAACTTGGATAATTGGGGATAAGTGAATATAAAAGTATGTTAAACTTTTCAAATAAAAAAAATAGGAGCAATTTACATGATGTGAGATAAAACAGGAAAGAGGTCCGATTTCAGCAAACATGCCAACTTTATTGACTTGAGTAACAACAGCATCCACAACTTCTCCCTTGAATGGACGAAAAACAATCGCAGTGTACTTGACAGGGTAAACAACAAACCCTTGACCAGGTAAAATGGTCCCAGAACCAATTTTATCAATTGTTGTAACGGCTATGACGAATCCATATTTCCCTGTACATGTACCTTCAACTTCAGTAAATAATTTCTGTCGGACCGTTTCCAAGAGTTTAGGGCCAAAATACTGAGGATGAAGAAGAATTTCATGGTCCATACTTATCTACATTGTAAAATTAAAAAATACAATCAAAATACAATCCAAAGATGAAAGGTTTAGTGCACGAATATGTCATACACATTAATTCAATTTTTATCAATACTTATTGGAAACGATTATCCTTATTATTGTGACTTACGTGGTAAAACATGATTAAATATTCAAAAAGCAACAAGACACAACTTAATTCTGATATCAACTAAAACAACAATTTTAATTGTTGTTCGTCTACACAAACCGAACTTTTTTTTGAATTTCGTTGCCAGACTATTTTTGGTTGCCGTTTTGGCGAATAGGAAGAGCAGCATCCGCCGTCCAAGGATACCAACTGTAATTTCTTTCATTATTCCTTTACCATATCATACACAGTATTATTCACGAGAGACTTGGCACTTTCTATGCTGGCAGCATACAAAGTGCAAAGTTTCTCGTGAATAATACTGTATCATGACTTATTCTTCGTCTTCTCTTGTACTTGTTCATGGGTGTACGTGTACAGTGTAATTCTAATGTCTAATGATCTGTTCTATGATCCAACATCTCGTTCCATCCTAATACATATTTATGGACACACATAATCTATAGCCACTGTCTGTGTAGTCGTCATGAGGTCGATATGGAGCAATCTACACATACAACTACAACACCATTCATAACAATATACAATATATGTACCTGTAGTTGATTCTTATGTGTCTATGTTTGCTTTCCCTTTTCCCTTGTTTTGCATCTGACTCTCATCTATATCCAGATATCCAGATATTGGATGGTTTGTGTACGTACGGTTTTGGGTTTTAGCTATTTATTTCATGTTTACTGTGGTTGTGTGCTTGGGAGGAAGGAAGAAGAAGGGGAAAAGGAAAGGATGGGGTAAAATAGAGTAATACTTACCTCCTGGGCCTTTTGAAATTGGAACCCGGGGAAATGAGTGGAATTGGGAGGTGGTGCATAAATACATTATACAACTCCGTCAAAATCCTCCATCCATACACAAATAAAAAGTCTCATTACTAATTTTCACCGAAACTCTCTCTTTCTCTCTTCCTCTCTCTCTCTCTCTCTCGTTATTTTCTTACCTTTCCACTCTATCCCTTTCTCTCTCCTTCTCTCTCTCTCTCCGTTCCATCCAGCAGCAAATGCAAGGTGAACATTCAAATATCCATAATCAACGGTTATGCGAGATACAGAGAGACTCCACGTTCCAACCATATGGTAAATGGTAATAAAAGAGAGAGAGAGAGAGAGAGAGACAGAAAGTGAAAGCTACCTACGTAGAAGTAGAATTAGAAAGAATGAGAATGAAAGTGTGGGGAGAAAGTCAGGGAATAATTTTGCCACAATTCCACTTTCTAATTTTCCACCGTCTGTTTTTGTAGTTTACCTTGTGTGTGTGTGTGTGTGGACGTGGATGTGTTAGCACCATGAAAATTCTCATATTTTTCATCACGCTCTCCAGCATTCAATTTTCCAACCGGTGTGTGTGTGTGTATTTTTGTTAATTTTCTGTGGCGCGTATAGAACGCTTCGAGAGCGTATTTTCAATACTTGCACGTAGTAGAATGTGGTGTGGGCCACCTCTATTACTTATACATGGAGATGGAGATGTACACAGTATGCATTATGGAGTTTGAGAGGATCAATCTCACAACTTACAATGAAAATGAAAGTTTCAGGTGAAGGAGGCATTTGCCTTTAGTCATTAGTATTTTGCATGGTTTCCTAATTACTTTCTCATGCCCTACTCTCGCTCTCTCTCTCTCTCACTGTCTCGCCTGTATGTATGTGCGTGTGTGTATTTCAAACAAGAACCATTCACATTAAATACGGCTTTTCTCCCAGTGCGTCACTATTCATTCATTCGTAGAGGAAATTTTAGTACGTAGAGGATTTAGTATTCCTAGCAGTCTGTGTACGGGAAATGTAAAAAACATGACGGCAGGAAGCATTTACAACAACCGAGAATGAAAATTTAACAAATCCGGTTGGTACAAACATTCCGAATTTTTTAGATGAATTAAAATTTCAGGATTATTATACCTGCATATTGAACAAATGTTATGCCAGAGATTAGGATATGAATAATAGTTATTAGTCAAGAGAGTGCTCAAAAGTACACGTCACCTATATAGTCCAAGCAGAGTCATACTTGATAAACTTTGAAGAAATTTTACTTATTGATACTTGATATGCTTTTGTTATAGTTTACTTTGTTTTAGTTGTTGAACGAATTTCATTTCTCAAATTCTCTACCCAATTCCAATTTAATTTGCTTTCTCTCTCTCTCTCTCTCTCTCTCTCTCACTCTCTCTCACTCTCTCTCACTCTCTCTCACTCCACCACAAACCAACTCAACTTTCCTGCTTTCCTTATTGCATAAAGGTTTGTTGATTTGCTTCAATTTTCAATAGATTTGTAATGAAAATGGAAATGGAAACTTGGTCGGATGTTTCTTACAATCTTTGTTGTTTTGGAGTTTGTAGTCTCTATGTCGTTTGTCGTTTGTCGTTCTCCTTGAGACTGGAGTCTTAGATACAGAAGTAAATATGTAAAGATTTTGCTTGTCATTGTTATTGGGGAAAGTTTTATAAGTGGGAGTGGGGGTAAAGTAAAGTAAAGTAAAGTAAAGTAAAGTTGGTTGATTGTTGTGTCCTCGTCGATCTTACTTGGAGGAAAGATAGAGAAAATGTCAATGTGGTAACCGGCCGGTTTGTTGAATGTATATGTATGTATTTCCTTACACACACTTTTCTCCTCATTTCCTCTCTTCAACTCATTTCATTAATTTTCATTCAATGCAGGAAATGGACATATATATACATGTTTTTATTAGAAATATAAATTAATAATGTACAGAAACTTGCAGTATCAACTTGAATACTCCTCAAAACTCTACTCAAACGTCCACAGTACAAGAATGTAGAAAGATTTTGTTCCAATATACCAACTTTATTTTCAAACGTGATGTTTTGTTTTTCTCTTGCTCCGTCCCTTGCTTTACAACAAAAAAAACTAAACTTGTATCATCATTGAGCACGTATCAGAACGTTCCCAATTTTATTTCCTTGTTCATTTCAGAATACACAAGATCATTTCCCAAAGAAATAGTGTCCATTTGGGCAAATAAAACTCACCCACTTTACAAATAAAAATATATAGAACATGAACCAAAATCTCATTCTTTGAACAGTTCATTGTGTTGAATAAATGTTTTTAAAATATTTTTTTCAAAATTTCTAATTTCCTCCAACTAAACTTAATTTATTTACAGACAAAAAGGGGAGAGAAAATGAAAATAAATGAAATGATAATTTGAATGTACTGAATCTACTAGTAACATCGATTTTGTCGGAATGTGCAGTTGAAACAGGGAAATGAGGGCGAAAGCATATTTAAGTCGTCGAAAGTTGGATGATGATGATGAAAGTGTGAAATTGTGAAAGAGTAATATGATAACAATCTTTTACGCTATAATTAAAACAATAAAACCTCCATGATTAGGTTAAACGTTTTTATTTTTTTATATATAAGTATAACAATCTCTTCTGTCCATTAAATGGAAATGAAGATGTATGAGTTTAAATTTACTCCAAAGAAAAAGGAAGAGAGAGAGAGAGACAGAGGAAGAATTTTCGGTATGGGAATGAAATTGATAGCGGAGGAAAGTGAGGGAGCGTGTCAATTTTAAGTTCCTCAATTTCTTCATCAATTTTTCTTCATTTATCATGAGTTGAGTCTGTCTCTCTGCCTTAAGACTCTCATACACTGAAACACGACACACACACACACACACACAAGTATGAGCACAGAATTTACAAGTCCAGTTCCCGTCGTCTACAGTTTGAGCCAAAAAACTCATCATTATCTCTATAAAAAAAAAGTTTCAATATACTTGAGCTCGGATCTTTGGATCAATTTCCCGTTCACTTTAGTGCTCCTCCGATTTGGATTTCAGTTCCAGTTTCATCAAATTAGATGAGATACAGAGAGAGAGAGAGAGAGAGAGAGAGAAAGCTAAAGCGAATGAGAGCTGAAACCGAGACTGATTGTAAGCTGTAGAGATTTTTTTCGAGAAAAAAACTTTTTTTGACGAGAAAGCGAGAGAGAGAGATAGAGAGAGAGAGAGAGAGAGATAGAGAGAGAGAGAGAGAGAGAGAGAGAGAGAGAGAGAGAGAGAGAAAAGGGAGAGAGAGCGGGGAAAGGAAGCACAGGTACTTTTTTTGTTAATGATGTTAAGGGCAGAAGATAAGATGGAAGGCATGTCAGGCACTCATAATATAATAATATAAAATGATATGTGATGGAGAGGAGAAAGAGAGAGAAGTTAGAACTATGGAGCCAAAAGCATGACGTAATTGTGTGCCTGAATTTCCTCTCTCTTTCTCTTTCTCTCTCTCTGGCTTTCTCTCTGCATATTTGGAAACAGTTAAAATTAATAATAAAAGGATGAGAGAGTTGACGGACGGAGAAGAAGAAGAAAAAATGATGAGTTGCTGAGGACGTAGGAGTGAAGAGTCCTCATATCTCCATCATCTGACTCTGACTCATAATAAACTCTCAGTTTAATTCAAAATATACCCAAGGCACGAGTCAATGTTATGATTGGAGGAAGGAAAAGAAGAAGAAGAAGCACGAGCCACCGACCAGATGGCAAACATCATCAATTTTCTACATACTGTGGAAATCTTTAACTCTCCCACCCCCATTCAAAAGTGTACTATATTTTGTTATTCCGTAATCATACACCCACACACACGTAATGATATTGAAAATGATGTTTTCTGTACATATATCTGTATCACTATAAGCAATCTGATATTAGTAATATCAGTATATCCAATGCATGTATTTACATGAAAGATTTAGAATCGTTTCAATTCATGTCTAATCTCTACAGATACTTTTAAAGGCATGTTCTTTTTTCTGAGAATATAGTTTTGGAATTACAAGTGGATATAAGTACCTACGTTTTTGTATGGTAAGTAGAAAAAGATGGATTACCCATTCACGTCAACATCTATTTATCTGTAAATTCGATATAATTTCCCAGTGTGTGTGTATATATTTTGGTATATGATGTTGGTTAAATTGTATTTTGTAACTTTGCTTCCCAACAACAGAATCGATCTAATCAGTCTATGGACGTTGGATCACTTCATTAGTTTTCATTGACGTTATTAATGTGTGTTCGCATATCCAGATATCGTAGAGAGATACAGAGAGGAGAGAGACTTGAGTCGTCGGGACTGATGATTGTGAGTGAATGAATGAACGAGTAAGGAAAATGTAAAATGTAAAATGTACTTCCTCTTCCTGTACTAACACTGGTGATTAGGTTTCCTTTTTTGCAAATTCCAACCGATGACTATAAATACAACATGAATGACGACGACAACTACAGTGAACGACAACTCAAGGACTGCCGATTGACGACGGACGACAACGGGAATGACGAATTACAAATGTTAAATGCGATTAGCTTGACAGATCACGGAAATGCGGGAGAGTGAGTGCTTTCACTCCTAATGCATCATTCCATATTATCATTATTAACTTTCCTATATTCTTCTTCTTTTCTCATACTTCATCGCTCATCCCTCTCTCTCTCACACTCTTTCGGTTATACGGCATTCGGGTTTTTTTACTTTCTATACTTTCCCATCACATTTCACAACCAAGACTAGAATGAGTCCTTCACTTCCCTTCATTTATTTTTTTCTCTTCTTTAAAAGCTCCGACTTTCTCCCCTACGTACAGATATATTCTCCCCCCTCTCCCTACTGTATTTTGTATTCTGTTCTGCTCTACTTTCGTCACTTGTCTATTCAATATTTAGTGTTCTTGGCTCTTGCTGCTATGCTTACAACTAGCACACATGTTCCACACACACACACATCACACGCATTTCAGTTTTATATGCATGGTAGACAGTTTTATATGCACGTTATTACGATAGAGAGTGTATATGGTTGGGGAAGAGTGAATGATATCAGTGAAGAAGAATTTGGAGGATAAGTAGTGAGCATTTCCTGAGCAGATTTTTCTCAAGTTAATAATAAAAATTTTGAGCATTTTTTATCTATAGAATATACATTGTGCATGAGAGTAAATATGTGAAGAGTTTTATTGTGTAGTTGTAAATAATGTTGTTAAAAAGTTATTGGTTGTTGTCGCAGAGGAGGAGGAAGAGGAAGTAGTAGAGCGAGCTCCAGTATCTGCGTGTGTATTTTTGTGTATGTATGCGAGTAAAGATAAGTTTATTGTAAATGCTAAGTGTATTAGATTCTCCTCTCTCTTTGGTGTCTTCCTTCACAACTGCTCGTCATCATTGTCTTTGTAGTGTTTGAGTGTAAGAGTGAGAGTGAGAGTGAGAGTGAGAAGAGTTAGTGAGAGAAAGTGAGGGAGTCGCTTTTTGGGACGAAAGAGTATAATGGTGTTACCTATCAATTTCATGAACAAACGTCTCCCATGACAGATAAAACTCGATAAAACGTGCTAAATGAAACAATTTACTCGACAAAATTTTAGCTAGATATCGTACATTCACAGTCATAGTCCACTCGTACAGTCACACTGTACGAGTATATGTATATGTATAGTCATTCAAAGACTTGACGCATTAACATTTCCCCCCCAGAGTTTTTTTTTCTTTTTTGATATACCCCCGAAAATAAAAAACTACAAAAACCTATAAAAACTAATGTCATCATCATGTAGAGAATGAAACTGGAAATTTTTATCGTCATACAGATAGTCATAATTTTTATTCTTGTCACATTTCCCATACAACTTTCTCGATTCTTCATACTTTCAATTTCAATCCAACGTCCAACATCCAACTGGATTAGCTGTAGTGAAATTGTTCCTATACATGCATGTATGTCTGCATCATCTGCATGTATGATGTATGTACAAATACATTTTAAAATTTCTCATGTATGTATACTCTACAAAATATTCAGAAGCTCGGCACGACATAGTAAATGACATTTCTTGGATTTTAATTCATTTTCCGGTACGCTATTTAAAATTTCCTATTTCCTATTTCATTTTCAACTTGAAGCAGTTATGGAAGCTCATTATCAAACATCCACCGAGAATTCCCATATGGAATACATTTACTTGGAAGGGAAGGGAAAGTGTGTGTGAGAGAGAGAGAGAGAGATGAAATTGCTACATTTCTCACTTGGAGTCTCACGAAGCCATAAAATTCCATAGAATTCTAAATTATGTTTACCTATGCTCAAAGAACCGTCAATAAATGGGACAGGAGAGAGAGAGAGAGAGAGAGAGAGAGAGAGAGAGAGAGAGAGAGAGAGAGAGAGAGAGAGAGAGAGAGGGAAGTAAATGTTTATTATTCAGATTCGTAAAGGTTTCAAATAAGGTTGTGTTATCTGGTAGTCGTCAGTCCTTTAGTTATACAGTCCTTGCATTGTTACACAGTGTGAGGAGATTGAGTGAGTTGTGAGATGAAAACACACACACACACACAGGTAGCTCCAGTTTTGCTGTTGGCTTTCCCTTCTTTCGCCTCACTTTCTCTCTGTCTCTCTCCCTCTCTCTCCCTCTCTCTCTCTCTAGAACTTTTCGATACTCTTATCTATTTACTTTCTCCGCTGTGTACCTACTACGGGTGTTATGTGTGTATAAGTTATAGGTAGGGACTATGAGACTACAGATGTATACACATTCGTATGTATGTCGGTATGCACGGGAATGAAATATGGAATAAAACATGAACTTTGGAGAGAACGGAAGGAAGAGTACGAGTGTAAGAAGGAAATTCGCTCCGTATGAACACGAACACTACAAAATTGGGAGTTATTACCTACTAAATCCCATAAAATATATAAATCATAATTTCATAATATATTATGATGTAAAGAGAAGAAAGAGAGAGAAGAGAGAGAGTGGATTCTCAATACTTGTATGTATATGCTATTATACGAATACTATAAAGGTATAACATAAAGAAAATCATGTAAGAAGCTGCTCGGAGGTTCTCAGTGTGGAATTTGGAATTTAGAACCTTCAAAACTCAAACCCAAGTCGACGGTGGCCACACACATATATATATATATATATATATATGTCGTCTATCTTACCAATATTATCATGCCAGATACTTCCAGTCTCTCTCTCTCTCTCTCTTTCTCAGTAGTATCTGTACCACATAATTTTCTGTATTTCTATCTCTATCTCACCACCACCAAGGAAGGAAGGAAAAACTACATTTTATTTCCCCGTACAGAACTACAGAGATATTTGAAATTCATTTCCCTATAAAGCCTATAAGAAAGAAGCTAGAAGAGAGAGAGAGAGAGAGAGTTAGCATGTGCTACTCTGACTGTACAGCGCAGATAGAAGCAATAAGTTATGCTCACACACCCATTTTCTCCCAATATCCCCCAATGTATTCATTCTGAGATGTTTGAAGGAGTTTTTACTCTTTGTACAATGCAAACCTTGCATTTGAAATATTAAAAAAATAAAATAAAAGTAATAAAAATAAGAGTAATATGTAATAAGGACAAAAATAGACAACTCCAATTTTAAAGTTGTTTGGGAATCAATACAAAATAATGGGAAAGTTTTGTTGAAAAAAGAAGGCCGGGATGTTGATGATATGGAAAAGGAGAAAAAATGAAGAGAAAGAGAAAGAGAGAGGATTCATATAGTGATGTGGAATATCCTTGAGGAAATATGTTTAGGATGAATGAGATAAAATATTCAAATGTTTTGAAACAGCTCTACCTATTCACAATGTTGGAATTTAAATTTACATATGTGCCAGTTTACATTTTCTGGCCGATATTGGTGAGAGAGAGAGAGAGAGAGCGAGAGCGTGTGTATGAGAGAGGGGAGATCTCATTGATATCTAACGGGCAAACAGAGCGAGATATTATACATACCTATGTACATATATATGTAACATGGTGTACCTAGTGCATATGTAGTGTAGTACAGATATGTAGTATGTAGTAATGCAAAGTAATGTAATGTGTGTCGTAGTGCATTACAAAGACAGACTTAATGTGTCCGTGTGTCGAAGCTGGAGAATATATATCGTACGTACATACATAGCAAAGTGAAATCCCAGGAATCTGCTCCACATTTTACACATGTACAACACACGAACTGAACTGAAACCATACAAAGTGAAAGTAAAAGTACCAATATCTGTACTGAGATACTCCATGTGTGTGTGTGTTTCCTCTTTCATCTCTTCATTCGACAATAGACCCGGGTCTTTGTATCTTTTTATCTTGTTACTGGGTCTTCTCCTACAACCTCTATCTCTCTCTCTCTCTCTCTCCATCTAACTACAAACACTCTTCACCTCATTCAACCTCTACATGTACTAACACACACATACAACATACATAAATACAAGTTAGTGTAAGCCTTTATACTCTTTACAATTCAAATTGATATACGAGTTGCTATTGGTACGTATATGCACGCACTCTACAAATTTATCGTGTTCCCTATATTATTGACGTACTTAAAGCATTTAACATTATTTTATATAGTCCGCACATACATCAAGATGATGTAAACTTTTGTCTGATGATGCAATATTAATGTTGGTGAACATGTACGGAGAGATAGAGAGAGAGAAAGAGAGAGAAATTTGCTACTGGTATACTACTCCCTCTCACTAACGAGCTACCTCTGCCCGTAGTTTGTAGTTTGTACCCAATCCGTTTTCTAATCTTCCCCAATCCCTAAATTTCCAGCAATTTCTTCACATAATTGCCACACATACACATATATGTACACAAATACAAATACAAATGCAAACACAGGCAAGAAAGATAAAATTTGGAATAATTGAGCGTTTTAGAGTACATACGATATCTGTAGCAGTACATCATGAATAAAATGTGTGAGGGCTTCTTTTACTCACGAATAACCAATTACAAATTACGACTTGCACGCAAAATATTGAACCAAAAACGGAGGAAAACGAAAAAAAAAAATCTTAATAACGACTTCCACTTTTCCATGTTTTTTTCACGGATGCGCATACAAAAAAGTCATAAGCTACATAGAGTTAAAAAAAATTGTGTAAAATATGAGCCGTAAAATGAGCGTAAGAGGATGAGCAGGAAAAAAATGAGAAAAAACGACTACAAAAGTAAAGTCAAAGAGTAGAAAAGCTGGAGAGCTCAAGCTAAAAGAACCGTAAAATTTGAGAGAAAAAGCAGCAAAGTACTTGTCGTTGGAGAAACTGGACTCACAGTTAATAATCTGCGTAATAGCTTCTCATTTTATTTTTTCATCTCTCTCTCTCTCTCTCTCTTTTCTTCAGAAATCCCCTCGCACAAAATACACAATCACACACATGTATAGTACATGCATGGTAAAAAAAATGGACAATTAAGTAAACCCTGATGGAAGAAAACACAACAATGAGTTTTCTCATATGTACAAAATGAAGCTGGGAGCTAAGTTTCGTATTTAATTTATTCGATATCATAATAAAATGAGAGGACGAGATTCAAAATGGACTATCTGAATCGTTGTATCCGTAGAGGAAAATTCATATGTACAGATAGAAATGTAGGTAAATCTAAATCTAAATTGGAAATCCGCGATACAATTACTCTGGTTTATTTACTCTTAAATATCTGTATATATAAAGTCGAAAGTGTTAATTTCCCCAAAATACTATTGGAGCCATAACACAACGGTTGTGTTGGAGAGTGTTCATTTCCCCGTACACAGAGAGTAAATAACAAGTGAGGACGGCTCGGATCGTTACGTGTTTTTGTAGAGATGTCTCTTTATTTCTGGGGGAAGGATTTGAGTGTGGGGATATGGGGAAATACCTATGAGGATTCTACTCTCGGATTATGTATGCATCTGAAACTCCGAATACGGCAACAATATTTGTCTTATTACCACCAACTCAATCCATTACAGTCTCCATAGACTAAGTCAGTGGGTTTCTTTGGCTTTGGATGTTGCTGCAATTCCGGGTAGGTACCCACTACTTATACATCAAGTAGAAACACACTAAAATCCTCACGCTCGCTCTCTCGCTCTCTGTGTGTGTGAACGACAAACCAGTCTGAGATTCTCCATGCATTTTTCCGTAGGTATATATGTGTAGGAAATCGAGAATGAGGAAATATTCCACACAAAAAAAGGTATACACGTGACTGGCGGTAAAAGATCCAGTCGTCGTATGCGACTAGTCGTAGGATTTAGTCATATCATAGTCATAGGGAAATGTGTGTAGAGGTTTTGAAGCCATTGAAGGGAATTCAATTGAATCCGTTGATACGAACAGAGACTCAATTTCGATTGCAATTTTCTCCAGTCTCCAGTCTTCAGTATATATAGACTTTCTTCCAAGCCGCTAGCTTTTCTTATACGTTCTCTCTTTCTCTCTCTCGTCTTTTGGTCTCCGTCTCCTCTGAGTTTGGTGTGTTGTGGTTGGGATTCTATTTTCTATTCCATCTCCTTACAGCCAAATTCCCTTTATCTACATTACGTATAGTTGTCACGAATCCCCAAAACTACCCAGATCTCCAGACAGACCCACCACCCACCACCTTCACAATAAATACTGTGTAAAAAAAACCATGACGTGGATTACAATACAGAGAGACACATGTGCGAGATTGGAGGCTGTATAGCTTGTTCATTGTACACACACACAGAGAGAGAGAGAGAGAGAGAGAAAGAGAACGTGTGGAGGCAGATGTAAAATTTACCATCAACAATCACCATTGATGTAAAGTGTAGACAGTGTAGACACACTACCTTTCTCTCTGGCTATATGTGTGTATGTAGTAAAATAGGAAAAAAGCAAAAGACGAGGGAAGATGCTCAACAGCTGAATTTAGTATTTGGCACTTTGCAATTCAATAAATTTATTGAAGCTACTTGTTGTGCTTGGCTTAGTCCCCCCTTTTTTCCCCGTCCAAATATCTTTGTGCTCATTTGTTTTTATATCTTTTCATCTTGACTTTGACTATTTTTAACTTTTGGACTTTGGCAAAAAAAATACTCATTTTCATAAAAATATGTATGATGTACATTTTACGAATAGCAGGCCTCCGGAAATCCTTTTCCCTGGAATCAAACAATCATTACTATTAATTCCATGTGAATTTTTGTTGTAGGAAGCGTGGGGAAAGATCCCATTCTTTTATTTATTGTAATATTATTAATTTAGATCGACGTGGAAAGTTGAAGCGAGAAATTTGGTAATTCCCAAGGGACATTATTTTGAGTTTTAGATTTTGAAAATTCCGTAGTCCATCATGGAATGTATGTATGTACAGATATAATGTATAGGGTATGCAGGTATGTATCTGTATATGTGTGTGGGTGTGTGGGAGTTATTTCCGAGTAGTCTGAGTTAATTTGTAATTTCTAGTTTTGAGGGGTTCAAGACGATGATTGTTAAACTCGGATAGTGACTACTGGTGATTTTGGGTTAGTTGATGAGGTTGCTGATGGTGATGACTTTCCCTTGCTTTGTTTTAAAGGACGGGGAAGGATTCAAAACTGGAATTTGGAACTTGTTCTCGGGAATTAATACAAAGTAAACTAGAAATCCCCAATGAAATCCCGTGGTGAAGATTGGAGAAAGAGGAAGAGAGAAAAGTCAAGTCATTGGCATTGCAGATTGTGGAAACTCCGACCACAGAATACAAAATAGATTAAAATGCAACACGTTTACACACACACACACAAAGAGCCATAGCAAAGCATAGCATAGGGATATCTGTACAATACATCTTGAACCATAGGTAAACTACAAAATCTTGCTCTTGCTAACACTTCAACTGATTTTGGTTTTGGTTTCACTATTATAATACAGAGATATTACTACAGATCTGTAGGGCTATATAGCCAGTATAAATACAAGCTATGAGATTCAACTTTATCCGCATCCTCCAAGTGTTTATACCCGTTACCCATTTCACCATGGCAATTGGAGTATGCACCGAAAAAGAAACCCAAGAGTACAAGTAAAAGTAAAAAAGTTTCATGTTCCATGTTAAAAAGTAGGGAGAAGAAGAGGAAGAGAGAGAGAAAATGTAAAATTCAAGGGATGTTATGATTCCGCATCCTCTTTCCTCTCTCTCTCTCTCTCTTTCTCTCTCTTGAGGTATTATAATATCAAATTTTAGTGTAGCACAGGAAATTTCAAGAATACATACAGATATATCGTACTAAAACATGTAAGTAGCAAGTGAAGGAGTGTACATATACTTCATCTCTACATGTATGTACATACGTAACTCCATTGTTTTAGTTAGTGTTCCAGCTTTCATTCTTTCACTCTGGCTTTCTCTCGCCTCCTTAGTTTTGACTTTGAGATGTGTTCCCATGTGAGATCCCTCACTTTTATCCCTCTACCACCGCAAAAGCAAAAGGAAAAGGAAAATGGAAAGGAAAGGCAAGGGTAAAGCATAATGATAATATTATTGTAATATTGTGTGTATAGCGGGAGTAAATCGAGTGAAAAATGTAGATTGTAGAAGCTATCGTACAATACGATAGAAGAGTCGATATTCGGGAAGAGGAAATCCGTACAATATTTTAACTATCGTATATACATTGTATGTACTCGGAAGAAAAATTGTTATTATGGAAATTGTTAATTTTAATGACAAGAATAGGCGATGACAATGACGATGGAGGATAAAACTGGGGAGTGCCTCTATCCAATTCTATCGTCTAATTCCGACTCGATCGCTATAGTATCTCCTTTATGCTTTAGGAGACAAACATGAGGAAATACGAAATACGAAATACGAAATAGGCATGATCAGTTCTTGTGTATTCTCGTCAACAACAAGAGAAAACATAATTTCTTTCCTTTTCTTAAAGTCTGTGTCTCATGATTTTTAAGCTAGAGTTTTCCTTTCAAGAGATCAAAATGATCCTTTCTTTCTTTCTCTCTTGAATATTTCTATCTTTCTCTCCTTCATTTATCCTTCTTCTTCTTTGACTACTTTCATCTCTTGTATTTTATAGCAGTACGCGAGAAAATGAAAAGAATACAGAAGACAACAGCAACGGGGACAACAGAGCTCGTGTGTCTCATTTCATTTCTTTCTCTTCCAGTGATTTCAACATTCTCAACTATACAAAATCTCTTGACTTATCTTTACATATTTTTGTTGCTCGTCTTTACAGTATTATTTCCATACATATGGAAAAAATCTGTCTGTTATTTATATAAAATGTCAACTGATCGGTTTCATCAAGTAAATCGCAGTCTCATCTATACAAAAAATGGTAGTCCTTTCATCTCCGGGAATCGGGATGAAAAATGAACAGAACATAAATATGCGATTATTCCTCCATTTGTCAACTTTTTTCATATTTATAATATTTTTTATTGTTTTGCCATTTTTTTAAAAAACATTCCTTTAAATCTAGTGAACATTTTAAAATGTCATAAAAATATGGAAATTAAATTGAAGACTTGATATTTCTAAAATGCGTATTTAATTAAAATAAGTTGCTTGTAGTTTATTATTTTAATCATGTACATACCTATATTATTGTGATGATTTAGATTGTTAGTAGAAAAAAATATATATACATATTCCGGTTTTGTGTTGCTTGACGGAAGTTTGTTTTTAGTCTTTCGGCTCATCCTCAAAAGTTGAGCCGGAAATTAAAAAGGATTAAATTGGATTTTTCCAACGGAAAAATCTAGTCTTCATTATTTCTTTGCACAAATAGATTAAAAAAACGTAAAGTACCACGTCGCGTCGTCTGACAGATGGATGTTTTGTTTTTGTTTTTAGAAAATGTCATTTAAAAACCATGTAGAATAAACAAATGTACAAAATAAAACAGTAAAAAAAACAACAAAAACAACTGTCATGCAAAATGATAGATTAGAGATATGTAAAACAATAAAATAATTTAAACAAAAGGGAAAATCTTTGTTCTTCATAGTTCTAAAGCTTTTGTTTTTGCGGGATGCTCTGAGAAATTCCGAGAAAAAAACACAAATGGCTTAACTCAGAATTAAAATGTGTGGAAACGTAGATTTGTTTTGAGACTGTCAATTTACATTGTATAGTTTCTTTCGACTCCGAGTCCAAAACCTTGAATAAAAAAAAAACGAAAGCACGCAGTTTCAGTATACAATGAAGGAAAAAGTACAAAGACAAATACAAAAGAATACAGTGATAAATCTTGCATGAAAATGAAAAAAAGAAAGATTAAAATTGAGCAATAGAAAATTACCGCTTGCTTAAAATACACGATTACAAATAATCTTCAAGACCTTCGATGGATTCGTTGGATTCCGCATTCGCTTGAGCCACCGCTTTTCCACCGCCAATAGAATCCACAGCGACAGCATTTGCAGCAGTATTCGCCCCAGATTTTCCACTCAAATTATTTGAACCCCCATTATGAACATTGGTATTGGCATTGGCATTGGCATTAGCAATAGAATTTTCTTGAGGTGGACCTCCGATTGTTGGTCCTTGTACATTCCCAGGAATTGGAATCTCATTAGAATTAGATTGAACTTGAGCAACTCCACTATTCCCACCCACAACAGCCCCATCAGCAATAGTATTAGCTTTAGCATCAGAATTTCCATTGGTTAGACCACGAAAATCAACGGGAGCAATAACTGGAGCAATAACTGGAGCAATAATTGGAAGACTTTCAGAATTTGTTTGAGCATTCACTTGAGCATTGTTAGGATTTACAGGTGGAGTAAGGATGGCAGGAGCGACTGGAGGAGATGCAACAATGGCATGGGTGTTGGCATCAGCATTGGTATTTGTATTGACAGATTCAATTGGAGGGGAGATAGGATTGACGGGATTGATGATGGGAGCCACATTGACAGTTCCAACATCAACAGCCGATGAATCAGCTTTCGTCACAAGATTCGACTCGACTATGGGGGCAATAATTGGTGGTGAAATTATTGGAGGAGCCACAGGATTTATTTGAGTTTGAGATTGAGATTGAGCGTCCGCTTTAGCGATGGCGACTCCACTTGACACGGGTTGAACTGGAACTGGAACAACAACTGGAATGGGAAGTGGTGGTTGAGCGACGGATGAAATACTACTGGCAATCCCCATTGAATTGACAGACTGAACCCCACCAGAATAAACTTGAGCATTAGAATTGACCATTGCATTCCCATGGCTATTGCCATATCCAAAACCACCTGGATAAGATGGACCATATGGACTTGAAAAAACATTTATAATGCTCCCTCCAGAATTAGCAAATGCTTCACTTTGAGCATTAGTTGCCAGTGGAATCATAACTGGACCACCAAAATTTCGGATGAGATTCCCATGACCAAAGGAGCCAGCTCCAGAAAATCCATTGGCATTCGAGTTGGCACTTGAAAATCCGATCCCTCCACCACCACCAACAGAGTGCAAGTTGACACCAGACACGGAATTGACATTAGCAATGGAAGCAACGTTGGCCCCAGAAAATCCAGTTCCAAGAGCATAGGGATTTGTATTGGCAATGTCAGTAGCAGCAGCATTGGCTGAAGAAAATCCTGGATTGTACAATCCAATTCCGCTACCAAAGCCACGGTTGTTGGGATTGTAGAAATTGGCTGTGTTTCCATAGAGTCCATGTCCATAGTATGGATTCACGGGTCCATTTTGAAGCCGATAGGCATTCTCATTTGATAAACTATATGCAGATGATTGAGCATTTGCATTACCCAATTGTCGGCCATGTCGATTACTAAAAATCAGTCTGGGGGAATCTGCATCTAATTAAACACATACAAGAAAAATATAGGTAACATTTAATGTATATAGTACTGGACCAAAACTGAACTTGAAAATTCTGTCATCATTTTAATTTTAAATGAATTCATGAAGATTTCGTATAACTTTTGGAATTTCATATAGCCAATATCAAATTTCCTAGTAGGGTTTTAAAAGGAATAAAAAACAGAATTAAATATTTAACTCTTACATTTTGCTCTTTCTGCAACAAGCGGATTCTCGGGGTAGATTTCCGACAGGAAGTCACCAACACCACAACTCACCAAGCTCAAACTTGAGAGGAGAAATACAGCAAAAATCCTCATTTTACTAATTGGATCTTCAAAAGTACTCGAGCAAACAATAACTTTCACTGTAAATTAATAACAGATAATAATAAAATGAAGAGACAAAATCTGAAAGGACAGAACTCGTCAAATTGTAAAACACGAATGTCGAAAGTCGATGGTGATGGGAATTAAGAGTTAACCAAGTTTAAACAAATATAAGTATACAAGATTTTTTTCATTCCTATATATTGAATAATTGAATAGAGTCTAATTCTGCTAATGCAAAACAAAGCTATGCATTACACTACACACATAAACGCTAAGCTCATTCAGCTGAAAGGTACAGCTTAAAAATCAGGAAATCCCCTTTTTACCCATCAATTCTCCATTTACAAACTAGAAACACTCAGTGTTTTTCCATATTCTCGCATTGTTCTTTGTCCAACATTTAAAAATAGGTAAAAAAAAAGCCCAGAACCTATACATATAGAAATTCATTAGAAGTGATTACCAGTATACCTTAAATTCCTGTTTGTTTGGTTAAAATACTCCAACGCTGATTTCCATATTATTATATGAATAAGAATAAAGAATAAACCTTGGGACAAATAAATAACTTACGTTATGACTTTATACATAAGAGTTTTTCACGATTACGAGCGATAATTGCTTGCATATTTGGAAGAAAAAATGAACGGCGCCTAAAGGTGACTTTGACATGAACTCAAATGTATAAATACGATAAATGAACGTTGAACTCTCCTTTACAAAGGAATTTCCAGTTTGCATTTCTATGTAGATCAAAAATATTTAAATATAATCTGATTATTTTCCACAAAGTTAATGGTACAAACATTCTGCATTTTATTTTACGTGTATATGTGAAATGTTGAAAATGTCTCCACTTTTTGACCAATTCCATTGTCTCTGTAATGTAAAATTTGCATTTCTATTTCCTTCAGCGGCAAACTTTCCATAAATTATCTGATGATCTATATAATCAATGAAATATCCTGGAGCATATGATGTGATGAATTTGATGTTGCTGCTTGCCGTTGTTGTCTTTAGATTCTGGATACAGATGACAGCTTAAGGTCAAGTAAAGTGAGAAATGTGAAGCATCTTCCTTTTCTTCTAGACAAATCCCAATTTTTTCCTCCAGCTCCTCTTATAATCATTTTAGTTTTCCGGAGAGAGCGAGAGAGATTCACCGTTCACAATTGAAGTGACAAAATAGGACGAGAGGAGACTTGAGATAACATTTTCATTCTCTTCAGTCTGTAGTCTGTATACGGAGAATATGGTTTTTATTTTTATGCCATGTGATACACAGGTGATCAAATTTTGTATTTGTGTGAGAGCGAGCGAGAGAGAACGGCGACTTCGTGAGCTGTCAACTGTCTTGTTCATTTAAGTGACTTTTATTTTTGGGAAGGATCAAGATGACGAAGACTCGAGGCAATTCTGAGTTTTCTCTAGATAAAAAAAACCGAGGAAAAGTACCGCAATGGACAAGAGGGAGAGAGAAAGAGAGAGAGACATACTATACGAATAGAATCAGGAGCGAAGCTAGGAAGATGGCCCATCATGAGCTTAATTCAGTCATTGCAATCACATGGATGTACGGACGCAGCGTCCTCATCCTCATCATCTCCTTCCCCCCATTAAACGACAAGTAATATCACAGAAAAAAACTCCAACATTTTTTTTTTATTGTATCGTACAGACTGTGAACTTGTGTGCATCTGTGTGTATATAAATACTTATATATATTTATATATATATATACGTAGTTCTTATGGCGGAATATGAATGAAATGAAATGCTGTACATTGAATGCAGAATGTAGAAAATGTGGATGTAAAACCTATTTAGGAAATCTCTCCATACTCATTGCAGAAGCAGAATGCAGACAGACACACAGATGCGCATTTCATACAGTCTAAATGGAAATTTTTTAGATCATACCAAATCGGACTTTTCTTCTCTTTTCTTCTCTTTTCTTCCACTTGTTTTTTTCTTTTTCTTTTTTCCTTCTTTTTTTGCAGTCTACAGTTAGTGTTGGCAGTTAAGGGGAGGAAAACTTGTGAAGGCTTTTGAGGATTTTATTTAACTATCGTAATGATATCATCCAAGTCCATTTGGGTTTTTCATGGTCCACATTCCCCCCACTATTTTTGCATACACATCTCTACACGTTTTACTCATCTCTATATATTCCCAACTCATTTCCTCCCACAAGGACAAAAACAAAAGACAACCCTAATTTTTTTACACATGATTGTACTTTATATTCTGATGATTGCACAGTTTGCTCGTACACAAAAATGAATTGATCCACATTACACAAAATATGAATATCTTTTGAAAAGGAAAAAGGATTTTCACATAATATGTAAATAAAAACGAATTCCATCGCATACCCTCCGTCGTATTGTCGGTTTGTATACTTAGCTTTATTCATCATATGAATACGTAAATGCAAAAAGAATAAAGAGGTTAATTATCCTCGGAAGGAATTCTTCACTTGATGTAGATTGTCGACTCTGCAAATATGCGTAAAGTTTAGAGTAATCGAGGATTTGAATTAGTAAATAAGTACATATAGGTTATAGGGAATAATTTTATTCAGAAAAAGAGTTAAATCTGCTTTTAGCGTGAGACATCATTGGACATATTCATACTGTCTACATTCTGTATGCCTATGAAATGAGGAATTAGATATTATGCTCAATCATGTTCAAATTTTGGGATTGATTCCTACGTCAATGACCACCATATACAAATACATTGTTACTTTATTGAAAATTGAGAGTGGGAGTCTCAAGTGTCAAATATACCCGGGTGGGTGAAGGTGAAGAGCATTTGAACAATTTGAATTTGAATTTGCAATATCGTATCAATATGTATGATGATGTGTCATCCGTATAAATATATTGTAATATAATATATTTCTACTCTTACTCGTCCACTTATCTCGTGTGCCACAGTGTATATATTTGTGTGAGTGGTGCATGCGTTCATGGGTTAAGTGCTCTTTATTAACCCGGTCTAAGCTCTGTATTAACTCGGGTTGAATTTTCATTCAGTTTCCATATTAATCCTTTCCCTTCCCATCATCATCATCATTTTCGTCCGGATTCCCGGTACAATCCCAGAGAAAATCCCTCTCTCTCCCTCCCCCTCTCTCTCTCTCTTCCCCTCTTGTCTCTAGTTTCAATTCACGTCCACGATTCACCACACCAATCTACATTCTACATGTCCCCATTTCACTATCTCTCCCTCTCTCTCTCTCTCAACTATTACATAACAAATAATCCAGAAATCTCTATAATTATAGTCACCAAACGAAACGAATGTGTACGTATATTTGTATTTGTGTGTGTGTGTGTATTTGTGTCTAAGTTGTTTCTCAATAAATACCACATGAGACGACTTGAGCAGACGATTTATCTCGACAAAATATCCATATTTAATAGTAAATCCAAAAGCAAAACCAAATTCAAATCCAATGCATATACATACATACTCGTACAAGTATTTATGTACAATATTTAAGTCCGTCTCTCTTCATTTTTATCCACATACATATGAGCTTTTGTACGCAGTGTTTGTACTCTGCCTTCTTTGGACCTTTTTTTCTTTGTTTCCTCACTGAACATGTCATTATTTTTGTTACTTTCCTCGTAAATTATTATTTTTTTTAATTTGTGATCCGCTTACAACCGTTTTTGAGCAGTTACTATCGTATGTAATATGTATACACATAAACTACATTCCCTCTGTATTCATATTCATGCTCCCTCAAAGACTTGTTTGTTGGTAAGATACATTACTAAATAATATGATATTTGATATCTCTCATCTGTACTTTTGTGCTCACTCTAATTTAATTTTAAATGAAAATAAATCACTTGAATTGAAATGTATAATCCCAATTCCAATCCTATATACGAACAAAAGTCTAGTCCATTTCAATGAATATCCCTTCAAATGGGGACATTTACTCGGAGACACCACGTTTGTTTAGCTCTTGACTCCTGACGTCAAGGGTTTTTTTTCTCAAGAAAAATTTGGATCCGTCAAAAGAATTTTTTAAGGGATTTCTAGAGAGCGATGGAGATTTCAATGCACCATCAAGACGAGACAATCAAAACCAAAAAATGGACAACAACATCCGACCCTTTTCAAATAAAATGAAGCTTTAATTGATTTATTTTAAATAGCATGTACTTTACTTTCACGGAATTCCCTGCGTATAGGTGTACATATTTGTTTGCATGTGTGTGTGTGTGTGAGGGAGAGTTCACATTTTTTACCACCTGCTACAAAGTGAAGGGAATGTGAATGTGAATGGGAATGTACATACCCAATATACCTATACACAATGCACACGTGAAGAGTTTCTGAGTTTTAAATAGAAATTTTCGTGGGGATTTTCCTACCATTTTTATTGGGAAATCCTGGAGTCCTATATACAACTAAAGACATCCTATCCCAAATACATACCTATAAAAAATGTAGACTTGAAAAAGAAAGCCTCTGGCCACAAGCAGTTCTTTGTTCTTTTTTTTTTGTCTTTTGTCATACCATGGACGGAGTTGATGGTGGTGGAGTCAAGTGACTGACTTTCGTTTCCCCGAATATTTCCAACGCTTCAATGGTCTAACCGTCCAAAAACGATGAACATGAAGTCAAATACGGGGAAAAAGAAGAAGACGACAATGATATTTGAGCTATTTTCCAATCCCACCTATTGGAAATATGGAATTTCTTTCTAGGTATTTCCCTCTCTTTTTTCTCTCTCTCTGGACTTTTGTACATGATCTATTTCTCAACTCTCATGTCATGCCTTTTTTTCATCCTGGGTTAGTAATGGAAGGCTCCAAACTTGGATTTGAGTTTGAGTTTGAAGCATGGAAAGACAATTTGAAAATCTCTATACATGCAAAAAAAAAAATAGGAAAAGAAAGAAAGAAAGTACAAAAACTCACAATGCTCTCGATAGGGATCTGTACTTGATTCTTTTCTTCTTTTTCTTCTTCTTCTTCGACACAGTCAACTTTGACTCTAACTACGTCATTCCATCATCATACAACAACCGACGACGACAAAAAGTGTATAGCAAAAGTAAAAGCAAGAGGAAAGAAGATCCGCCAATATATAAGTATATAGTCAAATAAAAAAACAAAACTTAAATAAAATTGGGATATGCCCTAAGACTTTTAATATTGGGCTTGCATTTCACGTTCTCCTTTCTCCCCTTTCTCCGTCCATCTCCTTTGCCGCTTCTCTCTTCCCAACTTTCACTAAATGCACACACACACACATTCTTTTTATATTATTCCATATCCGTTGACTTGGTTTACATCATCAGACAGCTTTTTCCTGTTTACCTTCGAGAAAACTCAGTCACATTTTCTCCTTTTCCCGCAAGCAGCTCCAGAGTCAGCTTCCAGCTTTATAACTCTTTACATTTCACATTACATTACACATTCTTCTTCCATTTTTTTCCACCCATCTCCCCTTCATTTTATATTGTTTAGCCTGGACTTTGCACAATTATTATAGTATTAGTATTCGTCCATCCCTGTTTTGCATTACACATATAGGAATTCCTATACAAGCTCTCTCGCTCTGTCTCTCTCATTCTAGGTCTCAAAGACGAGAAAAAATCCATTTTATTACATTCATTTATGTAAAATTCGTAAAAAAAATTTCTCTCTCTCTCTCTCTCTCTCGTTTTTTCAGTGGAGCTCCAAGTAAGATATTTCTCTCTCTCTCCGTACTCTTCAGCAGTACGAAAGTTATGTAAAAATGTGTGTGTTTGTGTGCAAAAAAAAAAAAAAATCCTTATTGCCTTTGGCTATGAAGACGAACACAATAGAAAAAATCCTTACATTTTCCTTGTGATCATAAAAGCTTTGAAAATATGGGGAGAATCCTTAGATTCTATAGATCGCCATGTTAGACACTTCCACAAATGTACTTTTACGATTCCGCATTAGCTTTTAGATTCTCCACATTCTCAATTCTACATAAAACATATATGTATAGTAAATTTCTGTATTCTCTGCATTCTACATATTTTACTCGAGGAAACTAAACTGCAAAGTGCAAAAACTAACTCGAATTCAAATTCGAATTTGGGTCTTTGGATTCTCAGTTTTTTGGTTTTACTGCTTATGGTTTTTTTTTAGCTTGGTTTTGTTCTTGTTCGTCTTTTTTTTTCTGCTGCATATTCTCTGAAAGCTTGAGAAAACTTGTGACTAAATTACAAAGTTAAACTTTGTACGTTCTAGCCAAAATCCTTATGCTACAAAATAAAAAATACGGTAAAGAAAATGCTAATGTTTTAGGCTTAGGATTCCTTTATCCACATATATGAAAACAAAAAATCTTTGAATATTCCCAATCGACGATTTTTTTTTCATTTTCCTTTTGTTTTAACTTTAAATACAAACAACAACAACAACAACAAAAAAATACAAACATGAAATTATAAGCTAATTTTAAAATGAATAAAACCAATACTATAGTATTCACCGCAAAACTACTGGATTCTATATTCTATTCTATTCATCATGTTTTTTTTGCTGATGGATGGAAAGGATGAAAGTAAAGTAGGAAGATGAGGACAAAAAAGGATGAAAGTAAAAGGATTTGCCTTGTTTTTTTTTATTTTTTTGCGTACACCATTTTTGTCTGTATTTGTGTATATAGTGCTCGAGGTGACAGTTCTATTCTTTTTCCTAGTTGCCACCGCTTTTGTTCCTTTTGAATATTTTTTTATACATACTTCCTTCGGATTTTATGTGTACATTAAGAAAATCCATATAAATTCCCTCTCTTTCACTTTCTGTCTCTCGTTGTTTCTCTTGTTGTTCTTGTTCTTGGTTCTTGTTGTTGTTCCTCTTCTATTATTTTCATTTTGTTTTCAGACAAGATATGTGGGAGATTGGCTGTTGTTTTTCCTTTCAAAAAATGTTTGGGACAGGAAGGAATTGTCTGAGTCCTGTTGTTATTTTTTTTTCCCCTATAATATAATACAATGAATGGAGAAAGTAATGTGGTTAAATGCCATGGAAGATGGACAGAAGGAAATGAAAGAGAAAGTATGTAATGTTTATGGAAAAAAACTGGGGGAGAAATAAGAGAAAGCCTTGAGTTTCGAGATGAAGTTCAAGACTTGAAAAGTACAACGAGGACGACGACCGCTATCATACGAAAGCAGAACGGATCAGAGAAATGACAAATTTTCTTTTCTTTTTTTTTGTCTCTTTTTTTGGTTTTGGTTTTGGTTTTGGTTCTTTTGGCATTGGGAATGGGGATGGCGAAGCTGGAGGAAAAGAGGAGGAGGCGGATGATGCCTGTACATTGTAAGTTGTAAGTATAAAATAGTAGACAAATGTCCATGTATAATATTAACATTTTCTCCCTCATCCTTTCCTGCTCTCGCTCAGGAACAAGCGAATGTATACGGACTCTCAAGTTATTTACTGTTCATATACAGATACAGATACAGCTACATGTATGTGTACATGCTTATACCGACTTTTCCATTAGATAAAGTTGGAACTCGAACCGAGATTCAGACTGTGGGACAGGAATGAGAGAGAAAGTCAGCGAGAGAGAGAGAGAGAAAGACAAGCAGAGAGAGAGAGAGAGGGAGAGAGAGAAGGGAAAAGCTTCAAGTCTCCTGATAAAACTAAAGTGAAAAGTCCACTCAAAGTGGAGTTTTTTCCCTCGTTTTAAATGGTCTATCCATGAAATCCATGTGGAAAGGACTTCAACTTATTTAAAATCTTTCCATTCTTTTGGATTTTTTGAATTCTGGGTCCTGCTGGATATTTGAGATAGCAATAGGAAGTAGGATTTGTATAGATACACACTCTAATATATTGTTATTCTATGCAGGCCAAGTGAAGAGAGAGAGAGAATAAAATTATTCAAAGTGAACTACTATAGTACTAGAAATAGTATGAGGAAGACGAAAAAACTTTGAGCTTTTGTTTTTATCTATATTCCTCAGTATAGAAGAGGAGAAGAATATTAGCTTTACCATCAAATGAAATGGAATTCAAAACTTTAAAGGAAATGTTACATTCAGTGTCAAAAAAAAACGTGAAGAGTTCAAAAATCAATGAGTGTCTGTCTTTTCACCGTATCAAATATCAAAATCTCAATAACCAAAGGATTTTTTTGTGTGTGAGGGTTTTTGATGAAAATTCAAAATATGTGGAATCTGTACCATGAACAGCATTGTTCAAGGACTCTTTTTTCAAATTGACCATTCCAATCCAATTCTTTGAGGCGGATGCATTTTCGTCTTCAGGTCAAGCAAAATCAAATCAATTGTAAATAATTCTCAAATCCAAATGCTCGAAAAAAAAGTAGCAATATATATACATATATGTGATTTTTATTGTCCCGAAAAAAAGTAAGAGTACTCGTGTTTGAAATTGAGGTAAAATGAAATGAAGCGTGTACTTAAACAAAAAAAATCGAGATTGTTTCTTCAAAATGGATTTTGGGGATTTCGGAAGTCGTCAAGTATTTCAATATATGTTTTTTGGAATCATTACGGAAAAGATTAAGAAGAAGAGAGAGAGAGAGAAAGGGAGATGAAAAGAGAAGAATGTCTGAATGTGGCGCATCTGGTACATTGGAAATTCCGTATTTTGTATTGTGAGTTTTCGAGTATTTATTAGAAGGTAGAAGTAGGGGTAAATCCGTATTAAAAAGAGAGAAATGTGTGTGTCTTTTCATTTTCTGAGTGTGTGTGGAGAGAGAGTTTGGAAAGCAAAGGGATTTATTTCATGGAAGGAATTCAATATATTTAAGTAAATGTTTTTATTTCCATGGAGCGCATTTCATTGCATTACAAGTCGGATTCTCTTCTCTCTCTCTCTCTCTCTCTTTCCCTTCCATTTTCTCATTTATTTCCATGGGATTTTTCATTTTGGAAATTTTTTGTTTTTCCTTCGGCCAAACGCCAAAGTACAAAGTATACAGATACATATAGTCAAGTTAAGGTATATTCTCTACAACCATGAACTGAGTCAAGGTATTTAGCTTGTGTGGATTGTGTATTCCCTTTTCCAAACTCATGTAGATTTGAGTTTCTTCTATATGTATTTTATTATATATTGTACATATTGTTATTGGCATTTCACTGGGATTGGCACGGCCAACTAAAGTATCTGTATCCTCTTCGTCACAGGAATGAAATGGTGTTGGCTTCCATAACTTGTTCTTTTCTTCTTTGTCCTCCCCCAGGAAGAAAATCAACGTGGAAATTTGAAATGTTTGCCAATCCAATTCGGATTTCTTGGAAATGGCATTGTTTGGCATGTGACATGTACACATAAATACATGAAGAGTAAATTGGAATCCTCCGTATTTCATACAGATATTTGATTTGGCTTTGGCATTGGCATGGCCATGGCCATTGGATTCCTTCCTTTGAAAAGTACAGACATTTCACATTTTCCCCTCTCCTTCCAGCATCATTATTAAAACTCCTAAAACAATAGCAATCATAATAAAAATTGACATATCTGCACACAAATATGAAGTAGTTAATAAAAGAAACTAGGTGAATACGAAAAGGAAGAATTAACTAAACTGTTTCATTATTCTCTCATTGTATTTTATATTATTTGTCCACATTGTACCATTTGTCCTTGCACAAAAGACGAACAATAAAAAGAGAGAGAGAGTGAGAAAGAAAGAGAGAGAGAGAGAGTAAAGACTAAATGTACACAGGCTAACACTAAGACCATCAAGACAAAAGAGGAGTAAACTGAAGAGTACAAAGGAGAAAAGTTACCGGCTTTATTGTCCTTGTTTATTTATTATTTTGTCTTCATGTTCTTCTTGTCCTTGTCGTTTCCCTTTTCGTTTTCGTTTTCAGAGGAATATAGACGACACTACGGAGACTGAAGCGGACTTTTCTCCTCTCTTATTATATGTTGATCAAGGAGAGAAAAGGTTCAGGTGAGAGAAAAGAAATTTCATTACTTCAATAGCTCCCCTTGTTCTCGCTCCCACTTGTTCCCTGAATGGATGAAAAGACACGAAGAATATCCCACGGACAATCAAAATGCTAAATTAACTTTCATTCCAGGTATTCCTCACATCCACACCACAAACACACCCGCAAATTTTCACACTTTCCCTTTCACTTCCGTCAAAGTCAAAGGTTAACCGCGCGTATGTACATATATACGTTTACCCTAGAAACTTTTTAGCCCATTTTGTAATTAGCTTCTCCGAGCATGCTAGGAAAATATTTGAATTGAAAAAAGTCTTTCTAGATCCAAAGTCCTAGTACAGAACGTTTACAAAAACCACAATCAACTCGTTCGTAATGTACATACATACACTGCCAAGCCTAAAAAACTGATGAGAGAAAGAAAGTAAGAAGAAAGTGAATTTTGTTTTAAAAGAAAGTTGAGACAGCTCTTGATTTTCTTTATTGGTGCAATCTTGGATATCTTTATCGTAATCGTGCAATGGAGACAAGACAAGGAGAAAGAGATTAAGAGATGATGCTCACAGACACACGAGGAATTCCAATGTTTTTTTTTTGTACAGATTGTTTAATATTTTATGATCTGGACTCAATTAATAACGAGATTTCCACCTTGAAATCTTTGCTAGGGATTTATGAAGGAGCTCAGTTAATTCATTAATAAAGAAGACAATCAGTTTCGGATTGTATATTTTAACAGCTGACCAATCAAACGAAAATCACTGTTAATTCGTATCAAATTATATTTACTTTTATGAAAAAGGAACCGTCCAAATTTGGCTTCAAAGTATTTTAATTTTCAATATCAAATTGTATTTATTACGAAGAATAAAAGATTCGACTATCAAGTCGAGAAGTCAGTATTGAAGTCCTTTGCCTCTGACCATTCGGTCATAAGGCTGGAGTTCTAACTCCAAAATTATATTTAATATTATGCTTGTGTGTAAACGAAAAGTCCACATTATATAGACTCAACAGAGAGTCAAAGTAAGATACGTGGTATGTCATTTCATTGACAAAAAAGACAAGGCAAATTAACATTACACATTTTCATTTTTCATTTCCTCGCTCTCTCTCACATTCGTCATCACCATTGGCGAGCGAGAGTGAAATCAATACAGGTTTTCCTGTCCGAATCCTAGCGAAGAGGAACTTACGTTCTCATTTCGCGTTTTGTGTATACGTGGGCATTTTCCATGACACACAAAACGTATTTACATTGTGTGCAACAATGAGCCTTTTCATTGACACACATATATTTATTCATATTGCGGATTTCTCCATTAACCTATACATAGAGAAAAATGTATATTTATTTCGACGTGTTTCAATCATTAAATGACGATTCCCAACTCAAATGAGAACGGAAAATCGTCAGCATTAAAACGTCGTATGCACAAAAATGAGCTTTTTCATTCTGTATATAATCATTCATTTAAATTGAGGATTTCCCCATTAACTTACATAAAGGAGAATAAACATATATATATATATATTGGGATTTTGATTCCCTTTTATATTTCATTTGGATTCCTTCCTGCATTTACATTCTAACATGCAGAGAGGGTAATCCGATATGGACAGCATCGTAATGCAAGTTCACGACGAGTTCAACTTTTAATGCCACTTTGGACATTTTACGACCATTCGCTTCTCTTTGAGAAAGGAATGGCGTCATCATATTACATTTTCTATGTGTGTGGACATTTCCCACTACACATGTATATATGAATTAAAATTGGATGCAAATCAATATTTTCGGTTTGCACCCAAATACAATTTCAATTTGGGTCGTATCCCAAAAAGGTTCAATAATTCTGAACACAGATGGATACAGAAATCCTCAAGCGCAGATATGTACACACAAAGTAAATAGATACGTTGATATTGTTGTAATTAGCTATAGATATAATATCGTACTGATAAGTCCTTACTTGAGTAAGGAAGAGTGAGTCGCATTGTGTATGATGATTTCCTCTCCCGGCCTTTCTCTCATCGTTTTATGCGTACATGGAGTTGATAGTTTATCATTTTGAGTAGGCCTTTTTTGTTCATCTTGAGCTATTATTTGGGATTTTATGAACATGGTTATCGGTACTCCGTCGCATTGTACATAGTCGAATTGAGTCGTCGAGCATGAAAGAGAGGAAAGAAAGAAAGGAAGAGAAGAGAAGGAAAGTGAGTGAGTGAGGGGAGAATTCAGGTAGCTGCCGGAAAAGAATAAAATGGTTGTTGTTATTGCATGCGTGAATGTTGTTTAGGATGCTCTAGCAATGACTGCGTGAATTTGAGTGTACGTGTGTGTGTGTGTCTGTATACTGGATGTGTATGTGTGGAGAGTGAGTGAGTACTCGTCGCATTTGGATTTGGCATGAGGCCATCCCTATTTTTTATATTCCATCTCTGTATTTAACAATGGTTGTACATAGTTAGTCTGCAGTGTTCTCCTCTCATCTCATACTTGTATTCGTACTCTGTCCACACACATGTCCTGTCCTTTTTATTCCTGCATTCTTTCTCCATATTATATCTGTCGGTAGATACGAAATCCGGAATAATGCTCAAGTTGCTACTTGACCCAACAAAGAGGGATGAGATGAGTGAGGTGAGGTAGAGGATGGTCTTTGTAGGTCGTAAAGCTGAAGCTGAAGCTGAAGCTGAATCCAAAAGCTTTCTCTTCTTTCTCTTTCTCTTGCTGTCGTGCTGTGTACACAGAGAGAGAATATTTTTTTTATTTATCCTCCCATTTGAAACGTGAACGTGAATCTCTCTCTTTCATAGAAAACTCCAACTTGACTTGATTTCGAGAGCTTCTTATTCATCTAGATCCAGCAATCACACGACTAAAGTACCTTATTTATGTACATGCACCACCATCCATCCATCCACCATCCACTTACATATGGAACTTTTCTATGTATCTTTTTTTACTCTCAACTTTGTAGTCGACTTCCCTCCTCAGTTTCACAAGACAGAGAGAGAAAGAGACTCACAAAAACACACTTTCTCTGGCGAGGATGAGCTTTCCAATGTAATCTAATGTAATGCAATGCAATGTAGCGTAATAAAATGAAATGAAATGAAATGCAACTTAATGCAATCGAAATCCAATGAAGTTTTTTTCCCCTTTTTCCTTCCTTTCCAAGTTCTTTCACTTCAACTCGAGCTCAAACTCTCAAGTTTTTTTTTTTTTTTTGAGGGAGTAAACAAGTACGGTGGCTCATCATTTGATTCTCGTTGGTTTTTCACCGGAATTTTCCTGATTATGCTCCGGGAAAGTCTCTCTTGTTTTTGTGTGTTGTGGAATTGCTCCTCTTCTCTTTGCTTTCCTTTTAGTCTTGTTTTAAGTACTTTGCAGATATTTTTCTAAGCAAGAAAATAAAGACTTTCCCGCTCAATTCAAACATGCATGTTTTTTTCAAAGGAATATTGTAAATTCGGAAGAACTGATTGAATATGAGTTTAAAGATGCACAACAAAATGCAGTCAACAGTCAAGTACAAGAATGAACACACAGATAAAATACAAATAGAAGTAGTAAACATGAAATGATATTAATGATAAATGTTCGCAGACACAAACACAGAGCTGAGTCATCAACTGTATACAAAAGGAAATGCTTTCGTGTGTTTAACATAAATAAACGTGTGGACTTGAATCCCCCACCAATTTCCTTCCTCATTAACAATTGATAAATGTATACACACACACTTACACAAATGCATACCGTTTCTTCAGTCGTTCCCCAGCCTTTATGTGTCAAAATAAAGAAGTTGAACGTGATATGCAATTCAAATACAAATATTGTCCTCTTGCTGACTCGGATTGTCATAAAACTCTTTATGCCACCCGTACCAACACCAACTCAACCTGAGAGGAGAGATGAAATATAAAAATATTTTATTTCACATATAAAAAATCCCAATGTCATTTCATGTTCTGTATTTGTATGTATACAACCGGATTTATCAAGTTGGATGGATGGAAATGGAAATGGAGATGGTTTCTCCTTTCTTTCTTCTTTCGCCAACATCAAAGTTATTTTAACCACCGATTTAGTTTAACTTGAACTATTGCTACAGATATTTTTGCGTGTTTTACCGGGAGTTTCAGTCGACTCGATAGATTGTGATGGGATGTGTCTGTCTGTGTCGGAATCGGAAACACAGACAGAAAAAACGAGGACAATTTACGTGTATACGCCTTCTTCTTCTACTTCTCGTTTTTCCTTTCCTTTCCCTCTCCTGCTTTGCCTCTGTATTTACAATAGATAGGATAGTTATAGAAATCTCACTATGTGTGCGTTCAGATAAGGAAATCCTTTAGACTTTAGAGACTGGGAACTGGCGAGAATGGAGGGATATGTGTGTGTGTGTGTGTGTGTGTGTGGACATAGTTAAATCTAGCGTGTGACTTACATTGGATTAGTCGTTCAGACTTTAGTTGTAGTTACATAAAAACGGGGCAGTTAGACGTTTTACAATGGGAAATGGAAATGAGAATGAGTGTGAAGAGCCCATCCCGATGAACCAGAGACGACAAAAAAGTACAAAGAGACGGGGAGAGAGAGAAAGAGAAAGAGAGAGACAAAAGGAAAAAGACGAGCTTAGTTTTGTGAGTATATTTTATGTAGGGGCCAGAGGAGAGACCGAGAACGAGAGAGAGAGAAAGAGGGAGAAAGCCATAAAAGAGTCGCGTGAGAGGCGGATGGTTGTTGGAGTTAGACGGACTGCTGCTTTTTTGGATCTCTCTCTCTCTCTCCTCTCCCAAAACCAACGACCAACTCATAGATTGATTCGCTTTTGTCTTTATGGATGCTCCTGCTTTTCTAATCGTCATCGGGCCATGTCGTCGTCGTCGTTCTCGTCCAAAAGACAGTTTTCCTTTCCATTTGACTGAAGAGAAAGTAGTGCAGTTTGATATGCTCTCTCCTTCTCTCGTCTTTACTTAACCTACTTCTCTGGGCTATTTCCAGTTACTTGTTCGTCTTCTCAAACCACTTGTGTCGGTATTTCTCTCTCTCTTCAGGTTTAGGTTTAGCCACTGCTTCTGATTTTAGAGTGGATCAAATTTGGGTTTTTCTCCCCCTCAGGTAATGTTGTTGATAGTACACCACACGACGAGCTTGAGAGAGACAGAACAAATGTTACACATCCTAGAATACACATTGAAGAAACGGACCAAGTGCTTTGTTTTAACTGTTACCGGGAATTTTTTTTAAAAAAATATGAACAAATACCTTTTTTTTTTATAGAAAAACAACAAGAAAAAATGAGGAAAGTCCGGTTGAGTTTTTAAAGAGAATTTGAGATGAGAGATTTTTGTTTGGGTTGAAAGTTTGTATGAAGAGAAAAAAGTAGAAAAGGTTCATTTGGAGGGAGGGAAATAAAATGTGGAAAAGTCCTATAAAGTATGAATAAATATTGTGTAGAGCTCCGAGTGATGATAGTTGGAGTTTGATATGGATGTGTGTAAGTAAATAATGCAGATGCTCAGTGTGCACACGAGGGAGTTGGATTTTCGATTTGCATTTGAATTTCCACTCGTCGTCAATGCTCTCTCTCTCTCCCCTTCCTTGCTTTCTTCCTCCTTGGCTCCCCCTCCCCCCCATGTCTTGAGAGATGTTGATGGAGAAAAAACTCATGTGAATGGTGTGTGTCTTTGTGTGTACAGAAAGGTTGGTCAACGTGTATTTCACGATTTACGTCACTCGGCACTCGGTGGAAGTTGAACGCGGCTAGAAAAAGAGAAAGAGAGTGAGAGTACGAGTCAACTTGACTTCCTTTTGCACTTTGGTTTCGATTCAATTCAATCGCAATTGAAACTACAAGATCCGGCGATAGAGGAAACGATTTGATTTCATTCTTTACTCTTCTTTTCTCTTCCTTTGCTCTCTCTCTCTCTCTCATTTTATCCTCTTCGTGGTCTAGGTATATTTTTACACATTATAGAGTCAAATCCTAATACTAATACTAATGGTTGAAGAAGCGTCTACTCTACTCTCTCTCTCTTTCTCTCTCTCTCCGTCTATAGATATTTCCACATATTTCTCTTATACACACACACACATACATTTCCCGTTTCTTCTTCTCTCCCTACTTCTCCACTTCTTTTCCCTCCTAATTTTTCCTTCTTCATTCATTTCAGTTAAAGTACTAACGTTTTCTACACTCAACTTGAATCTAAAGAGGACGAGAGAAAGCAAAAGGAAAACCAAGACTCGAGACTTTTTTCCCCTCACTTCTTTCTACTCTTTCCTCTATTTTTTTTTCTACTGCCATTATGGAAACCTCTCGTTCTCTCATTCTCGTCTTGGTTTTCGTTTTCGTCTTCGTCTTTGTCGTAAAAATCCATTGGGGACTCGGAGAGAACAAGAAAGAGAGAGAGAGAGAAAATCCAAAATCCAAATTCTATAGACATTTATCCTTGTAATAATATATAGTTTTAGATAAAAATCTCAGGCAAGGTCATAGTCATATAGCAAGAACGCGTGTAGACAGTAAATGTGTGTGATAGACTCCTTTTCTCTCTCTCTCTCTCTCGAAAGAAATCAAATATCCATGCATTTATCCTTAGTCTGTGTAATGTAGAACATCCATCCCATTCTTCCACGAATTCCCCACGATAACCCTTCTACACACACAGAGAGAGACACACACTCGCAAACACACATGAGAGAACATAATCTAATTGTAAAATCTGAGCGGTAGCTTCAGTCGGAGCCATAACGTGAGTGTGCGCAAATTTACAGAGTTTTTTTCCGAGGTTGTTTCTTCTCCTTCTCATTCTTTCCCTTCCTCCTTCCGTATGCGAAAGTATACTAATATGTTTGTAAAGCTTGTATTTGGATGTTGTGGCGGTGTTTTGAGTAGTTTGTGGGTTACGTTTACTAAACATTGTGTGTGGTGGTTGATCGTCCGCAAGACGTCTCGATTCCAAATGAGTTTTTTGATATCGACGATATTGTATATCGTATACGTCTGGAAAGGAATGTACATAGAAGTTTGAGCAACTTTCTCAAGTGTTTTGGATATGGATTGTGGTAGATTGTGGATAAAATGAAAATTAAATGATTGCATGCAAAGATAATCAAATAAAAATAAAGTCTACGTAAATATTTATTTAAGTTACAGTCTCTCAAGCACACATTTTTTTGAACCCACTTACCATTTACGACAGTCTCGAGCCGTTTTTTTTATTCGTTAGACCTTGTGAGAGACTGAAAAACTCTCGTATATTTAAGAGTAACATGGAGGGAAATGTGTAATGTACATATACAAAAGAAGAAGGAAAGGGAGGAGGGAACTAACGTGAAAACTTGTGATGGATATGGAATGGAGAAAGGAGAGAGAGAGAAGGAAAAAGAGAAAGAGGATGGATAAGTGAAAGATGTATATGTAAGAAGTATTATCTGGATGTTCAAGGGTAAATGCATTGAAATACCGACAGTATATTTATTGAAGATGAACTTAAGCTAGGAGATATCCATCTTTTTATCTTTATATACGTCTACTCTAGTTATAGCTATGACTATGTGGATTTGGATTGTAAATGTCTAGAGTCTAGATGTATCCGGATTTTTTGGGTTTTGGATATTGGGCTTTTGCTTTTGGTTCCTTCCTTCTTTTCCCTCTTCCCTTGGTTCGTTTTCCTTGGTCTGAGTTCGTCTCTCGGCTTTTCCCTGTCGTCTTCTCTCTCTCTCTCTCTCTCTCTTTTCTCTCGGCCTCAAAGTCGATCTCAAGATAGCAAGTTGAAAGTCTTGATGGTCTCGTCTGTTTTTTCCTTTTGGCTCTTTAAGTATTTTTTCACATTAAGTCCGGTTTTTTCCGAACCACCAACTCTCTTTCTTCTCTCTCTCTCTCTCTCTTTCTCTCTCTGTCTTCTGTCGAGTCCTCGCTCTTTTTCTCCCTGTTTCTTCAAGCATGGTAAACTTTACTCGTCGTGCGTTCCGTATATGTATGCTCAGCTCCTAAATATACAAGCACACACATTACACACACACACACAGAAAAACAGACGAAAGGAAATCTTGAGAATTTTTGGACAGTTGGGGAGTGTTCGACACGAGGAATTTTGTATGATAGAAAAATCCAATGTACAGATGTGACCTTAACTCTGTCTGCATCTGATCCTGAGCTGTTTATTTCACTTCTTTCCCCTTTATATTTTTTCACTTTATCCCCAGCACAGACCATCTGTACAAACTATAACTATGTACAGAGCTATTCAAATCCGCATTTGTTTCCCCATTGAACAAATCAATGTGAAACAAAACGTTTTGATGCAGTACAAGTGACTTACTAAAAGTACAAATAAACTGTAACAAAACCAAAATCCCATTTATTTTCATACGACAATTGAGAGAGAGAGAGAGAACAAAAGTGTTAAGCAATTCACAATTTTTTTGATTTCATTTCATTTGGGATCGGACAATAAATTCTCATTTTATTTCTGTAATTGTAATTCCAACATGATTTTGTTTGTCTATCGTATTTCAGTTTTTCTCCTTTTTTACTTTTTCTGTGTCTGTTGGTTGTGTTTGTGTGTGTGCGGGAATGTGAACTAGAAATATGTGTAATAAGATTTGGTGAATGGATGGTGAAATCCATAATCATAATCATAATTTGAATCCCAATACATTTATGACGTATGTACAGACACAAATATGGTACAAATACGCATACACCGATACACCACACTTCAAATACACACAGGGAGAGATTTTGTGCTAGATCTTTGGAGAGTATTGGAGGAAGATGGGAGAGAGAGAGAGTGAACTAAGAGAGTGCTCAGAAGCGCCTTCATTTATTTTATACCATCGTGAAGGTCTTGAGTCGGGCGAGATGGTGAATGCACAACATCCAAAGTATCTCCAGAGTACCAACACACAACACACAGTTTTCTTTCTCTCTCTCCTCAAGTAGAAGCTCAAACGATATGATAAAGTTTGTAGTTTTTTTTCTTCTTCTTCTTCTTCTTTTTGAAGTTTGTACTTTGTACAAACAACTCGGAAGCTTCCTGTACACTCGCATTCTGGTTCTGCTCCTTCGTTTTTCTTTCTTTCTCTTTCTCTTTCTCGCTCTCTTTCTCTACCCACTACCCACATGCATTAGATATTATTGGCAAACTTTTCTTCGCTTCATCAAACGATTTTCTTGAGTGCAGAAGAGAACGAGAGAAGGAGAGAGAGAGAGAGAGAAAGCAAAACAAAACTAAAGGAGAAAGGAAGAAGGCGAAGAAGAAGGAGAAAAGAGAGAATAAGAAAAGCGAAACGGAAAAAACAGACGTGTAGTTAAATGCACGGAGGTTTGTCAGTTTGGGTGTGTGTGTGTGTGTGTGTGTGTGTGTGTGTGTGTGTGTGTGTGTGTGTGTGTGTGTTAGTTCGGGGTTCTTTAGTTGTACTCTGCTCTAGTGTTGGGTGCATCAAACGGCTTGTTGGATGACTGATTTTTGGCTTTATATGCAAGATGTATCCATTAGTTTAGCCAACACATGTAGTCCTCATTGTCCTCGTACGTTTTTGAACTCCTGTCGAGTCTTTTTCCTTGAGAAAAAAGGGGGGACGTCGACTTTGACTTGAAGGAATTCTATAGAGAAATCGTGCGAGTGAGTTGACAGAGTAAAAGGAACGGGAGTAAATGACTGGAAATTTAGTAATCTTGGTTTTGGTCTTAGTCTTAGTCTTAGTCCAAGTCGTAGACGTGAATAGATCTTGAATCTGAATCTAAAATCTGAATCTGAGTTTAAGTTTAAGTTTGTGTCTAAGTTGAAGTTGAAGTTGGGCCGAGTGAGAGAAGTCAGAGTCAGAGTCACTATGGAATTCAGAGGAGTGTGCATGTACTTAAATTGTTCATTGGGTTTCTTTTAGTTTCGCTCTAGTTCTACACACTCACGTTCATTCCATTTCGTTCTTTCTCTATCTCTATCTCGTTCTTTCTTCTTTCCTAATAATGCTTCAATTCACACTCAAGTCTGGAGTTCCCTTTGAATTTGATAGACATACTCTGGAGATGTGTTGAAACAGTTCATTTGCCACTTAATTATTATTCCCTTCGCGTAATTACTAACAAAATCCTCTGTTAATCGGGTTCGGCTTCCCTTTTCCTTGGTCACCTCCAATCCACAATTCCCAAATCTCCATCCTGCATTTCCTCGTACATATAAAAATAGCAGCGGTTCATTCATGGATTATTTGTCGTGTGTAAACAAAGTCGTTGATATTCCGTATACAAACAAAACATTTTATCAAAAGAAAAAAGAAAAAAGAAAAATAAATAAACATCTGGTGAGCCAATGTAAAAATGTACACATGTGAGCTTTGAATTCAGAGACATTTTCTTTCTCATTCAGTCAGTCCTCATTCATTATGTGTAATCATAATGATTATAATATGGTAGAACGGTCTTTTCCCCTCATTCGCTCTCTCGCTCTCTCTCTCTCTCTCTCTCCCTCCAGAGTTTAGTCTAGTATTCTAGATAATAGCGGAGATAATGACAATTCAGTAGGCCAGAAAATCTATTGCAAATTGTAGGTTTTCTCCTTCTTTTTTTCCGCCATCTCCTCCTTCTTTTTTACATGCATACAGTAAAAGTCAGACTTTCAGATGACGGCTCACTAATAATCATTAGCATCATCCTTTTTTTTTTGCTGCATACCGATATATTGTAGTTCGTAATCTTTTATGTTTTCTCCGTATTTTATCATTGGGGGCAAAAGATAATAGTTGAAGGGAAAAAAAACATATTTGCAGTATTTTATGTGGATGTTTTATTATTCCTACTGGGGAATGAATTGAATATAAACGGAACATACGGCATTTGGAATGAGATGAGAAGGAAGAAGGGAGAAAAGTCGTAGAGGGAGTTATACGATATCAGGATTTATGCTTATGAGTTTGTTGGGTGTAACTGTAGTGTGTGTGTGTTGTGTGTTTTGTGTACATTCAAATATCTATAAGCTTCCCCATTTATCCATATTTGAATGCCTTCATGTAGAACGAGAGAGAGAGAGACAGAGAAAGAGAAAGAGAGAGAGAGAAAGTGGGTGTGTGGTTTTTTCCTTATGACTCGCAGTGACAGAGTAGATCGAGATATTTGGTTGAATTGGATCTCCTGGGTGGATCATCGCCTTAAGCCTTTAATAGTATACTCATGGAGTTTTATACACTCATAACTTCAAGTGACAACGACTAGGACAAGGAAAATACAGGAGAAGGAAGGGATTGACGACTCCAAACTTGGGGATTGTGCAAGAGAGAGAGAGACAGAGAGAGAGCGAGAGAGTGAAAAGTGATAGAGATGGGCGATAGTGAGCGATTAACTACCAACTAATCGTATTCGTAAACAAATAGAAATATTTTATCAATTCACACACATACAAACAAGGGGAAATAAATGGAGTTCACGAGAAAGAGGGATTTAGAGATTTGGGAATTCGGAAATTTGGACACTTGTACTTTATGCTTAATTTTCTCATGGAAGTTTGGAATGGGATGTGAGAATCCATATGACGATGGAGATGGAGACGAAGAAGAAGAAGATGATGATGATGACTCGGTCCAGGTTTCGACGATGAGTTTCAAAGCTCATGGTTTTCACTCGGTGAATTTTATGCATGCGTAATTGGTTATGCTTCCTGAGCATATCCAAGGATGAAGATGAAATTAATTGCAAAACTCAAAACTCTACACACGGACGTACATACATATTATTAGATATGTATACATACGGGAAATAACTATGTCATGACTAATGGAAGCGTAAGCATGAGGGAAGAAAGCTCACGATAGCAAAACCATTCTCATGCTGCTACTATAACATACAGAATAAGTACACCTGCATACGATATATACGAAAACCCGAAGAATGTCGTATAAACTTTGTTTGGGATGTGAATATGAATATGAAAATGAAAATTCTTGCTCTTGAAACGGAATCTACAGTTTCTACCAGATACTAGATCAACAAAACGAGAGAGCGACAGTGCAGAATTTCATAAAATAATTTAATCAGACCCTTAATCTTAATGCACCAAAAAGACAACCAAATAGAAAATCCCGAATTTTTAAGTGCCTTGAGCTTTTGGTTTTTATCTTTTTAGCTTTCGTCGCCGTCTTTGTCTTTGCCGTAAAAAGCTATCTCTTTCTCTCTCTCTCTCTCACTTTTCTTTTTCTGTGACGATGGGCATCGTAAAGCTCTAGATGAATGAATAACAATAGATTTTTTTGGCGAAGAGAAAGAACTGACACATTTCCATGGGAACAGTTGAAGAAAAAATCGTGAAAACGATCAATGATTTTCTATGGTTCACCTCAAGTCTCAAGTCCCCTTCTATAAGTACAAAGTGTAGTGAGCGGATTTTTCCTTTCGTCGACTTCTGCCTCTGCCTTTTCTGGTGCATGCATGTGCCGACATTATAAATGTGAACAACGTGCTAGCTTAAGAGCACACGTAAAATTCCCAAACAGAGACACACAGAGAACGAACGAGAGAGCGAGAGAGAGAGAATTGAGAATTTTGAATATTATTTAGACTCGGCTTGGGGATCGAGGAATCGGCCATTGCATACAAATTACAAATCTCTTCAAGTACAATGCAAAGTCCACAAAGATACTCTCCGAATGAAGGAGAGAGAGAAAGAGAGAGAGAGAAGAAAGGGGAGAAAGTCTACAAGTCTGCAGTGACAAGCGGAAGAAGAGAGAGAAAGAGAAAGAAAGAGAGAGAAAAGAGCAGGTAAGAGAAACCTCGTACAAGGGGGAAAAGAAGAGGAAATTGATAGTCAATAGATAGTTGACTAGGAACAAGTCGTGGATGAAGATGAGGATGGACGAGAGAAGACGAAAAAGAAGAGAAGAAGCTGCCGGAATTGGAATTAAGAGAATGTGGCTGCTCTTGCTCCTCTTGTGTGTTCTCCCCGCACTCAACTCTGCTCACATCGTTCTCCTTTCTCTCTCTCTCTCTCTATGTACTCTCTCTGTTTGTTGTCTGGAGCTGTGTGGAATGGAATGAAATGGAATGGAGAGAGAAGAGAAGAGAAAGCGAGTTGGAGTTTCTTTGGTTGGAGTAAACAGAGCTGAAGATGGTTGAGTTAGAGCAAAAGAGAGAGAGAGAAACCCGGCTATAGATGTTGGATGTTGGAAGTGGAAGGAGATGCTCCGAGTTTGCATTGTATTCCCAGTCCTCGTCCCGGTTGCAGTGAGAACCGAGAACCTTTTGAGGCACACACACATTTGAGAGTCGCGGAATGGAACTATGAATGGTCTAATACAGATAGTTGCATGTAAGATATACGTATATTCACAAATTTCTATATAGCTCTATGTATATTATCCAGTGGCCTCCATCCACAATCCACATGCCCACATTGACATTGAGTAGATCACCAGAGTATCCGTATATACAAATATGCACGGACATGGAAATAACGAATATTTCTTCAATGTACAGGAATGTATATATGTACGTAGATATTGTATGGGGGATAATATACGGGATAGGCATCGGTAATGTAATGTAGGTTGTTCTTTGGATGTATAGCGTAGGTAAATGTAGTATTTGGCTTAACTCGAACATGAATGGTTATCGTTAAGGTTTCCTTGATTCATCACAATGCTCTATAGTCATAGTGAAGAGGAGAGAGAGAGTTCCCATAGAGTATCTGTATGTAGTCGGTGATGTATGATATAGGGAGAGAGAGAGAGAGAGAGAAAAGAGAGAGAGAGAAACTGTGTAACGGTCTCTTTGTAGGGGAGTCTAGAGGCATTTGTAGGTTTGTAGGTAGTCGAGTGAGCGAGAGAGTGGAAAAGAGGAGAGAGAAAGCGAGTGGGGGAAAGTACATGCGAATATACACATGTACACGAGAAAGCGAGAGAGTTATGTTATTATATTTATATGGGTTGTACGAGAGAGAAAGAGAGAGAGTGAGAGAGAGTGAGAGAGAGTGAGAGAGAGTGAGAGAGAGTGAGAGAGAGTGAGAGAGAGTGAGAGAG
>JAIUND010000802.1:0-51985 GCA_034699125.1 Gisinianus flammeolus
TATCAAAAAACTAGAAACTCCTACGTTCGTTTTTTTTTAACATTACAGAGTGGCTGGACTGCCGTAGTACTCCTTTGAAAGAATATGCAGATAGAATTAGAGCAAAGCCACAAAGCAAGTGCAATGATCTGGTAAATTCTATCATTTCTATCGTCGTCTCTATACTTTTTCTCTCCGTCTCTCTCTCTCTCTCGCCCCGATTTTATGGTCTGTACACACATTGGTAATTAATTAGTGTGTGTCCTACAACTATACAATAATATTTTGTATATCACATAGAAAGGATTTGAGTTAAATGTTCAAATGAATTCGGCCGATTCGCGTTTTCCATACTTTCAATACCCAGACTGGGTAACAATAAACATAGGAAAGGCGTAGTATAATGGGAAGATTGAATAATTTATAATTGGAATTGACGTTATTACATCATCATTGTATTTAAAAAACCGGGTGAAAAATATCTATGCACACAACTCTTTAACAGTTAACTACATGGATAAATTGTAGTATAAAATACGGCAGTAAAATGTGTGAGTACTGAGCAGTTTGGCAATCGGTTACTGTAAACTGTAACTATACTATATATAATATGTGTGTACAGATTTTCTTCTGGAATATATATATATATATATATATATATAAATACGTATAGCCAAGAACATGAAGATGAGAATTGTGTGAATCCTCCGAATTTTTGTGTGTGTTTATCCAAAAATCAACTGACTACAATTCCGAATTCTGCACTGGTTCACCCCACGCAAGGCAGCCTTGAAAAATTTCATGTACCTCAAAGCATTGTATACAATATATATGTGCATATATATTTTATGATGAACCAGGCCATGCTACACAATAATAATATAAAGAAGAAGAAGAAAATGTGCGTCTGACACGATGAATGGAACGAGATGAAAACCTCATCCTCGTCTCAAACCAATATAGCCAACAAACGACCGGAAAATGGAGAGAGAGAGACTTTGAAAATCTGTATTTGATATACGGACAAAACATATTAAACATTGTATTAATTTAGTGCTCAAAATCCAATACTATTGAAATGAATTGGATCAAGAACAAGTGGAAAGGAAATGAAAGGGAAATTTCAATATTGGAGTATACAAGTTGAAAGAGAAATGAGGAAAAGGAAGGTAAAGGAAAAGGAAAAATGTTGAAAGTATACATAAGTATATATTATAAAGAATTGAGAGTAAGCAACAAGAATAAGTATCATGTAGTTTGAAAAAATGTATAAGGAAGTGTATGTATTAGGAAATTACATTTTAGTAATAATAATGTGCGTATATACGTGTCATGCTTCTCCTTTTTGCCATTTCCCATACCCACATATACTTACGATGCCCTGCCATGCCATGCCATGCCATGGCGGGTATTAGCCGGGGGAGTTGGACGTTTTTTAGTTGATGTGTCTTTTGGCTTTTGGCTCAGATCTCGGGTTTTGAATTTTCTCCTTGGCTTTATTTTCCCATATAGTCAAGAAAAAATAACTAAATTTAGCACATGTTAAATTTAGACGACGAGAAAAGTTGTACAGAGTTAAAGGGAGTCAAACGGGCCGAGTCAAATTACACAGCACTCGAGCCTCAGACGCCGAGAGAAGAAAACTAATATATACAAGAAGATTTTTTTTCTTTTCTTTTTTTTCTCTCTCTCTATATTTCTCACTCTCTCACTCATTCACTATATATATCCACTTTTAATTTGCTTTTACACATTTTAAATACACACTAAAAAAAACTTAGAAATTATCAAAATAATAATAGTATAATTATATATTACTTCCTGATTTTTTTTTTCTTCAATTTTCAATGCACAAGACTGAGCTTGACATTGATATTGGCAGTTCGCAAGCCGAAAAGAGTAACTCGCTTCGTTTTTCTAGTACTAGTAAAAATAATCATATATTTTACTATTATCTAATTGAATTATTTACTATAATTAATAATAGTTGACCACAATTAAAGTTTATAAATATAATCTTCAATCAAAGTATCAAAAAAAGTTCTTGAATTAAAATTCTTGAAAGATTTTGTTTTAGAACTGAAAAAAAGTTATTCAATTATTTCCGCTTCTGTCCATATAGAAAATCGACGAAATCGAGAATCAATCACTGTGGTTGTGTGCGTGTTATATTGTTCAGTCGTCAATTAGTGACAAGATATTATTAATTCTATATATTTACGAGAGAAAAAATGGAGCAGTTTGATCAGTTACTCACATGCTGCGTGTGTAAGTAAAATTAAAACGAAAATACTGGCATTTAAACGTGATTCGACGCTGTATACATAATATATGTGATTCGTTTCGTGAACGTGAAGTGAAAATATAACAAATTATATATAACCGTGTTATTTTTTTGCAATTAAAATAAAGGCTTGGACCGGTACAGAAACCCAAAACTTTTACCATGTCAGCATTCATTTTGTATGGAACCATGTATGGAGGGACTTGTGGACTATGTTCGGAGACAGGTGAACTATTATTATTATTATTACTATATTATTTTCGTTCTCTCTATACATGTATATATTTTACTCGTCAGTTTTTTTTCCCCCGCAGCTGTTGGCTCATACATTTTTCGTTCATACACAAAACAACACTCTTGATTTGGCAACTGTTTATTAAAAAACACATATAAAATACCTCAAAATTAAAATTTCAACGAAATAATCAGACTTCTTTTGATAATTTTGAGACATATACAAAAGTACAATGACCTACACTCGTAATTGTCTAGATAGATTCTACAAGAATTTTAAACTATATACAGGAAATGCTGAATGCATTACAATTTATTTATGAATGCCTAAATGTCTTTTATTGTGGACTTAACTAGCATGAAGATGAATTGGAAAGGGATGGAGAAAAGCTAAGTTAATTCGAGTAGGCGATTAAGTGAATATGTAAATGTGTATACAAAATACAAATGTATTTTTTTTTTGTGCAAATATATAAATCTTTTGAATAGTCAACACTGTCGACTCGACAGTATCTACAATTTCAGTTTCACTTACCAATCATCTCACAATCAGATCATCACATACCATGGAAAATAGAAAAGAAAAAAGTGTTGGTGTGACCTTGTTTTCACTTGGCTCTTCCACTGAATCAATTGCCAAGAAGAAAATACACTAAATAATGCAAATGAATCAACTGCCATTGCAAAAACGTTATCTCAAAAATCTTCTATTACATGTATAAATCATATTATATGTAGCATTAGCAATATATTAGTATATGTATTAGAGGTTTGAACCAGTTATGTTATTCATGATATTTATGACTTTAACAATATGTTTATAAATATATGAGATCTCATTCTGAAAATGACATAATATGACAAACATAAATTGTTTTCCTTGACCTAACCCATTTTTCGTAAATTAACGTGAGCGTGACGTTGCGAAATATTTGACACTAATTAGACAATCGTTTAAATTGCGAACGCAATTCTCCCTCACGGATTTAGAATCGAAAATTGAGTAAAATTGCCAATAGAATTTCAAACATAAAAATTAATTTCCATACAACACTAACGTTATGTCGTTATATGTTAGCAATTCTCTTTGCTTTTGTGAATTGAACAAAATGACAATGATGTGGTTATGAATTATTCTTGCACAGGTCAAATGTCCAGAATGTCGAGCCGAACATCGAATCCCATATCAAGGAGTACAAGCATTTCCTACAAATGTCACACTCACGAGATTTCTAGAACTACACATGGGTATGTTTTCAGTTTAATACACATTAAATCCATTATTTAATCACATCGTTCCTTTTACTCAGTGTTTTTTTTCATTGTAAATATGTTTTATATATATATATATTTAGACCTGACTGGAGAGCTGCCGGATCCGACTTCAAATCAAGTGATGGAGAGATGTCAAGTGTGTAGTGAGAAAGCCTATTGTAATCACTGTGCTCACTGTGAGAAAAAAGTCTGTCCGGATTGTAAAGAAGCTCATTTGGATGTAGTGAAAAGGGAAATCACACGACTGAGTAGTCAAGTTCGGCGTGTACTTCATCGTTTAGAGGATGCTTTGGGTGTTGCTTCCAAAAGTCTGACTGGTCTTAAAGGAACTTCAAATAATGTTTTGGAAGAAGTTGACGATTTATGTCGGTGAGTTTACTATATAATCCTACAGTAGAAATCTGACAGATCAAAAAATCATTGTCATTATAATAATAATAATACTAACATACTATATAATACGAATTTTGGAATTTTGGGAATTCAGACGATTTACAAAGGCGGTCAAGGACAAAGGTGCTGGACTCCGAACGGAATTGGAAAACTACGTCTCCACTGAACTCACCACGCTCAACAACTACAAGACAAACCTCGAAACAGAAATCTCAAATATCACGTCAAATTGTGAAGTCGTAGATAAATTCGTCATTTCCGAAAACACCACCATGACTTGGGATGATCAAGAACTAATGGACACGAAAGATTTACTCCTCAAAACCATGGAGTTTATCCGAAATTTTGAGTATGAGCCAGGTGATCGTCGTATCCGTTTCACAGTGAATCAAGATCCAAATACAATCGTTGTGGGTCTCACCAATTTTGGAGATCTAGTATTTCCGGGTGCTGGTACGTTTTCATTTTCCATATATTTGCATATCGTCTGTTAAGTTCACAAACGAACTATAACGATTTTCCTTAATTTGCGGAAATGCTACGACTGCGTCCGTCTTTGTGGGTAAAATTGTGAAAAAATTCAGGGCGACAGAAAAGGTCATGGCCGACAATAATGTCGAAGGACCCAAAGCTCCATCTTGAGCCGTTTGACCTTTGGCGCAGGTCAACGAAATTAAGGAAAATAATTATAGTTCGTTTGTGAACTTAACAGACGATATACATATTCTTAAATTTCTTCAATGTTTATACTGCTTAGCCATAGCCACTTTGAATTTTGGTACATATATTTTTGTTCTTTATACTTTTGTACTTGGACAAAGAAAGTTTAAAGTTGGCAGTTGGAATTTGATTATATAACACATATAAAAACCCTTTTTCAGTGTTTGCCTCAACCCATCAACTACCCGCCCAACCCCCACAATTCACAACAAATACTGGGATTATGAGATCCAAAAGTGATCATCGCCTAGTTCAACAGTATCGGGATATGGATGAAGCTGCTGAGCAACAAAATTCATCTTCCGCCCGCTCAAAATACTCAAAATATGGAAGTAATAATAATGATAATGGGGATGGGAAGTTCCGATCCAGATTCACACGGAGACTCGTCGAGGATGATGATAGTCGTGGAGGGAATGTTCGTTTCAATGAGGGAAGCGAGAGGAGTGGTACGAGTGGGGATAAACCCGTTGTACCCATCACAGCCCGTGTCCTGGACACGGATGAAGCCATGAAAGGTCCACTCTCTGGAGTCTTCCGACTCCTGGACTCCACTCGTGTCCTAGAGAAAATGGTGGAGTTGGACTGTCCCAAAAAGAAAGCGATAACTGGGCCAACTGCGACCAGCACCCCCGTCGTCCCTCAAGCCATCCAACAACAAATGCAAATCCTCCAAGCTCAACAACTCCATCAGCAACAGCAACTCCTTCATAATGCACAACAATTACAACAGCAACAACAACAACAGTCCACACCATCACATCCCTGGAGACAAGCTAGTCAAGAGAAGAGTAACTCCACACCCAAATCCACTCCCGTCGTCCCCTCTTCCACTGTCACTGCTGCCATTACTCGGAAACAGTCCGCAGAGAAAGCTCGATCCGAGTCTGAGAGTTCCAGTGACCAACAGAGTGGCTCCTCAAGCTCTGGCTCCTCCAGTTCTCATCGAAATGTGAACACTGGAGCAAATTTTACAACGGATGAAGTCAAACAGAAATTTCTGAAAGGGAATACACCACAAAAAACGGCGACAGTCCCCTCATCTGCAGCAGCAACAACAACAACAGCATCATCATCATCCTCAGCAGGAGCTGGTGGGAATAAATTCCGAAGGAATGTGACACCCGTTGCCTCCTCTGCTAATGTGAATAAAGACGATAGTGACAGTAGTTCAGAGGAGACGGAAGAGTCCGATGAGGAGGATCCCACTCCTGCCACTACTACTACTTCGAAAATGGAAAAGACTGATATTGGTCCACTTTTGGCCCGGAGTGCAGTGGCAAGAGATCGTGAACCACAATCATCATCCGCTGGAGGAACAACTGCCACAACTCGGACAAGGAGAGGAGGTACGGATGATGTACCGACTAGTACAAGTACGAGTCGACAGAGTAGTCGAGATGAACCATCGTCAACGAGTGGGCGGAGCACGATTGCAAGTAGAGAAGAGCCGTCTTCGACGAGGAGTCGGGATCGGGATGCTCCAATGTTGGAACGACGAGTGAGTCGAGATGATGGTGCCGGACCGAATTATAGTGCGTATCGAGCTCGACAACCTAAAAGTCCACCGGAAACTAGTTATTCGAGTTCTCGGCCTGGAGCTGCGAGCTCTACTGCGAGCAGGTAAAGCGAGTTTTTATCAACTTTCATAGGGATTCGTCAAAGCTTTTTTTTTTTTTTACTATAGTCATTATACGATAGTTGTAGAATTGTTTTTAGGGGGTTTGGAAAAATTGACTTTCTCTTTTTAATTGATAATGTATTGTATACAAAAATGTATAAATATGTAGATATGGGACAAGTTCAACATCCGCACCATACGATTATGGGGGACTAGCTCGAAGTAGAACAGGGACAGCATTGTATGAGCCTGAATCAACAGCATCCCGTCTCCAATCGAAATATTCAAATTTGAATCGTTCACGTCATAATTTGGGTGGTTCAATGGATCATGGGGATGAGCACATCCGTCCAACGGGTAATCCTTATTACACGGGTCGTTCCTCCTACTTGGCCAAGCGTAAGTATAATTTCTGATCGCATCTCTCTAACTCATATACCTGTTTTCTTTTTTGCCTCTGTGCTGCCTTCTTTTCGACGGAAACAAATATATAGACGGTGGTGGTGGAACAACCGCCCCTGCTACTGTTCCTGCTGCTTCCTCCTCCTCTGACTCAGGAAACCGGAAAAGTAGTAGTAGAGAAAAATCTCGAGACAAATCTAAAATCCTGAGTAGATCCAAATCCAGTCATGAACTCGTTCCTGGAGAAGTTGAAATTGGGTCTGTGGGGAAACCCGAAGATGAGCAAACAAGTTTGAGTTCTTGGGCTCGCTACCTCAAATCCAAATATGGCAAGACAAATAGTTTGAGTAAAGAGAATGGTAGTAATAGTAGTCCACATCCAACGGATTCCTCATCATCAGCCACATCTCATAATACTGGAGCTTATGCAAATAACAATGAACTCAGTTCTGGACCTGGAGGACTCAATAATCATAATAATAATAATAATCAATTGAATTCATCCAGAAAATCCAGCTCCCCACAAAAACTCAATTTGACAGCGAGTCAGTACAGTGGGAAGAAACGTCTTGTATTCAAATTCGGATCCAGAGGGAGTGACTCTTCGTATTTTACATGGCCCAGAGGGATTGCTTGTGGACCGGATTCAAGTATCGTCGTGGCAGACTCGAGTAATCATCGTATCCAAGTTTTTGATCAACAAGGGAATTTCAAATTTCAATTTGGCTCATATGGGAACGGTGATGGGGAATTTGATTGTTTGGCTGGAGTGGCTGTGAATCGAATTGGACAATTCATTGTGTCGGATCGTTATAATCATCGGATTCAAGTTTTTGATCCAAGTGGACGTTGGTTGAGATCCTTTGGATCCCAAGGCTCAACAGATGGGAAATTCAATTACCCATGGGGAGTGACAACAGATGCTTTAGGTTTTATTTATGTGTGTGATAAGGAGAATCATCGGGTTCAAGTTTTTCAATCCGACGGGACCTTTGTAGGAAAATTTGGGGTTGGGGAACTCGAAAATCCTCATTATATCGGTGTCACTTGTACAAATAAAGTTGTTGTCTCTGACACGGCACATCATCGCGTTTTCATTTTTGATGTCAATGGGAAAACAATTGGGAGTATAGGGACGGAGGGGATTGAGCACGGGCAATTTAAATTACCGAGGTAAATATACATACACAAAAAGAAATCATACGAAAATTCCATGTAAAGCAAAAAAAAACAAAAAAAAACAAAAAAATAAATAAAAAAACGCTTACTAAAACTTGTGTATTTATATTATAAAAGAAACAAAAATGTATGTGCTTTTTATGGTACAAAAAAAAAACTATCTAGAGCTAGAAAACTGTCTAGAGCATATAATTTTTTTAATGTCTGTATAATTATATTAAATATATAAAGAAAAAAAAGTAGACGCAGTATGAGAACAAAACATCAAAAATCCCCTCCGTCTTCAGAAGATATTGAGTTTAATGGATTTTTTTATTTTTTTTTCTATATTCATTTGAAAATAGGGGCGTGGCAGTAGATGAGCAAGGCTATATTTTCGTGGGTGACTCTGGTAACAACCGGATACAGGTGAAAAATAACATTTTCTTCATGTGTTCATGTGTATTTTGAGTGCATTCTGGCATATATATATATAGGTATGTGTGACACTGAACATTTTAGTCTGAAAAATGTAAGTACATATATATACATATACCAATATATAATATTTTGCATTATCGCGTTTTAATCAGATTTTCAGCCCGGATGGTGTCCATATCAAAAGTTTTGGAGGTTGGGGCTCAGGAGATGCTGAATTTAAAGGAATGGAAGGGATTGCAGTGAATTCTAATGGAAATGTCCTTGTTTGTGATCGTGAAAATCATCGGATCCAAATTTTTTAGACCGACCGCCGTTATTTCAAAAGAATCAAAAAAAATTAAGAAAACTCTATATACAAAAAAAAAAAAAATCTCTTTTAACAAGATGATAAAATGAACAAAATTATATATTATATGAAATAATAACTCTTTTACAAATATATAAATACGCATTGTATGTACTCTACACATATTATATTATATTATATTATTTGGCATTTCACTTGTGTCTTTACTTTGAATGGATAAAAGCAAAAAACAAAAAAAAAAACAAAGTATTTATCCAGGTAATAACTCGAATCATTATATGAAATTATCCCCATCAAGATATTTTAATGCCTCCGCATTTATACGATATTCAAGCCCAAATCTATATACTATAGTAATTATTTTCCTTTGTCCTTTCATTTTATCTCTCCCTATATATATATATTTATAGACGTTTATTCTAAATTGGATTTTTTAGTGACGCCTCATATTTCATGTTCTTTACTGAATAGACACTAGACATGTACAAGTTCTGTCTCCAGAGTGAAATCGCTCTTGCTCCTGACCAATTATCATGCTCGAATTTTGTACAATCGTCTACACTACATACCTATGTAGTGTTTTTGTACTGTACGGAATCAAGGCATGTTTTTTTTCGTAGACATTTCCCAGCAAATACAGAAGCTGACAGTCAATCGATTAGATCGAGAGTATCGAGAAACTGTTTGCAGCTAAATAAAATGAATAGGGAGTGGGTTTACGTTTCAGATTACAACTATAATTAAATGTGTGTACACACTGTACACATACATGTACAACGTATGCTTATGCATCATCGGGAAATCGGGCATGTGTGTACTTTTTGTCTCCTCTCATGTTTCTTTGTTTTCCCACTCGTGTGTGGTGCACTATGTCCACTTCAATATCTGTGTACGAGGAAGTATGAGGGGAGGATTGAGAAATGAATAATTGTAGCAATTATATATAGCCATTAAGGATTTATATAACACTCAGTGAAATGCGTCATTTATGTCCATATAATGGATAAACGATTTCCATTTCCCAATTTCCATCATTGTCAAAATATCGGATTCTGTATATATATATCGTTTGGAGACGATGTAAAAACTGGACTCGCGTATACATAGGGTATACATAATATATATAGACACAGTCACACTGCTAAATGGGTTCGAGTTATTAAATATCAATATACGAGACAGAGAAATGACACTCTATCGTCATTTAATATTGTTTCGTATATTCAGTTGTTGTTTATTCTGCCACGGTTTTGGGTAATGAAGGGAAGGGAATCAAGGACGGAAAACTGATATTACGAACGAGCTATTAAGGATACGTACCCATATATATGAAGTAGTAGTATCTCTTAGTTTCTTTTTGTATATGACTTGACTTTTCTCTCGAGAATATGTCAGTTTCATATTTGGATTCCGACAGAGACAAAGTCCGACTTTTCGGAATTGGCAATTATTATTGTGGATATAATCTAGAAGCTTCCTCATTCGCATTCTCTCTCTCTCTCTCTTTTCATTTGTGATTGTGAAAGGGACATTTTTCAAAGGATTTTCCTGGAGCCGACAAGTAAGTGACAAACGACAAGCAGAAAAACTCATATACTCATGACATGAGCGAATATTCCTAGGAAAATTCCAATAGTGTTTTTTGTTTTGTTTAAACTTTGCTCGTTCCAGTATCAAGACAATGGACATCCGTAGAATGTGATTTCACAGGAATTGAATTGAAATATATATATGGGGGAAAAGGTGGAAGTTGTTGGAAGGTCGTCAACAAAAACCGAATCACAGTCACGGTCGGGGAGACTTTGGGCATCGATGAGACGACGGATGTGGCAACTGCTTGCATTGAGCCATGTGAGTTTCGTTGCTCAACGTGTCATTCGCTCGGAGAAATTCTCAGAGGAATTTGACTGGGATTTCGTAGTGACCACAACTTGTTTGTTCATGGTCCTCATTTGTCTCTTCTCGTATATGTATTTTGTACTCGGGACCAAGTACACAAGCGAAGCTAATATCAAAATCTACAATGAGTATCTCGTCATGGTCAATGGTAAATTTTCCTCTTTGGATTTTTTTCTCGTACTTGTATATATTTATTGCTTGGTATATATGCATGTGATGATCATTTCAATGATAGATTTCCAGGCAGCATCCCCTCTCACTCCCATACCAAAGACAATGAAGGAAGTTCTGGTGTGTAATGCAAAATATCCATTCTATGCGTGTCTTTTTGCCTATCCATTTATGTACTGGAGACATCCAAATATCCCTATTCTCTTGATTTCCTCCATTCCAATTGAATGGAGGAGTCCTCTCGTGTTCCTTATATGTCTTGCTGCGGAGATGCTCTTACAGTTTTTCTACATGACGTGGATCATCTTTGCTCTCACCATGTCCTGCATTACCACCTCATATGCCGCCATGAAGGCCAACGAAGAGACTCAATCTCTACATACATATTCTGATACTCAATATTCTTCGATCGGGAGCAACCCATATGATGATAGAAATTACGGTAGATCCAATAAAATCAAATATTCATAAGCATTTACAGGGGGGGGGGGAGGATGATGGATAAACACAATAAAATAAACATCATTTAAAGTATACGAATCGTACACCTACTCTATACATGCATAACATATCAATTCAATATATCATGGGGAAACTTTCAACAATCTCAATATTAGTCAAATAAATGTTCATGTTAGATTTATATAGATATATTTATGTGTTGTGTCGTAACATTTAAAAATGGGAATAAAAATTGTTTGTCAAATTGACATCATCAAACCGATATTCTATATTCTGATTTTTTTGGTCATTTGAAATGAAAAACTGTGGTCGTCATAGAAAAAATTTATTTCCTTGTGCTCCAGACGTCCACAGACGTTTAAATTGGCACTCGCGTATTTAGTATTTACACGTCGTAGTAGTTTGCATTTGAATTTCTTATACTTTCTTTTTCAGATATCAGAGAAGCTTGCTACACGGAGTGTAATTCGATGCAAAATGTGTCAGGAAGTTGCGGAAGCATTTTTGTATTGCATTGTGATGAGTCTTATTGGAATGGTGTGTTGTGGATATATAACTGACGAAATTCTCCTAGAGTTATATATATATTTTGGTTCAACTTTGTTTACTGATTGACTATACATACATGATGATTTAATGATAGAAATATATATGAATACAGTTATGTTTGGATGCTGGAACTGGACTTTTCCTTTGGACTCGAGCTCGGGATTTTACATGGGCAAGAATCCTGAGTATGGATCCAATATTTAAGAAAGCACGGAAATGTTTTGGGGAGCAAGAAGATGATGATGATGATGACGGACGGAAAGAGGGACGTTTAGTCAGAAAAAAGGCGTATAAACCACCTGACTACTGCAGACTTCATAATGACTATATCATTGACACGGTCAAGTCCTCAGTGGAGAGAACCACGGAACCGACAGGAATAATTTATTTTTATTTTCTACTATTTCTAATCCTTGCCACTCTCGTCGTTTACATACTCCCTTTTACATGTCGACTGCGGGTTACCTTTCGAAAACGTGTGCAAAAAGTAAGGAAAATACAATTTAAGAATGATAAAGATATATATACGATATATATATATATTGACATAATAAATTCTTAACTACATGAAATATGTTATATAGCTTGGCTGGATTTATGTTGGTTTGGGAGTGATCTGCTTTATAGCCTCTGGCTCAGAAATTGCTTCTGTCATCATCATGGACAAAGGTATATAGGTATATTCTGGTATATGTATAAAAAAAAAGAACTAATTAAATGGTTGCACAAATAATAACTGAAATTATTAACATGGTTTGCTTCAATTTTGTCCGTAGCGTACTATGACTATGAAGATCTGGCAAATACTGGAGATAAAGGAGGAATTCTTTTGGCATCTTGTGAGCATTTGGATAATGAGTTTGACAAGACTTTGTTGGATGCGAAATTGACAGGGAAACGGGATAAACTTTTTGTACGTACATTATTATTCAAAAATTACGAATCATCAAATCTGAATTAGTAAATCTATTCTATCATATACAAACATATATATGAGCTATACAAACCATATGTATAGTAGAATAGGATGGACTCCTCGATCACACCATGAATGAATATGACGGTGTTAATTCTTTCCCCTTAAAAACTACTGATGAAATGAGGTATTCATTGGAATTATTTCGAAACTCCAACTTTTTTCGTAGACACCCAGGAACAATATTAGTCAGTGCGTCTTCCCTCTGCGCGCAATACACGTTTTTAATGGTGAAAGTTAAAAAAACGCGTTCGCTGACACATGATGGTGTCATGCTTGTTAATATTATTAGACAAGTGTTCAAATTATGGCTTCGGCTGAGTGTCGACTGTGATGTTTTTGTAGAGCTTATAACCGCAATCTCGCCAAGCCAATCAGTTTTTTGGTATTTCCTGGTTCGAATCTTCGCGCGTTTATCAAGTATTTCGTAGTGTGCAATTGTTTAACCCTTATTATTGGGAAAATAGTTTAGTAATTACTGATTACAAATCAAATGTACTTGAGTCAACAGTTTAAATGAATGAAATGAAATTATTTATGAGTATACATTGTACACACATTCTTAATGATTGCGTCCCACACGCGCACAAACAGATGCTACAATTATACACCTAATTTAAAAGTGTACTGTATACTGCAGAGTGCAGAGGTGCCGATGCTTGCTCCAAAAAAAAAAATTTACATATATTTCCTCTTCGTTTTTTACCCCTATATAAAGTGTTCACATAAACGCTAAAAACGTAACTTTGAAAAATCATGGGAGGAATTTCGAAATAACTCCAATGAAGGCTCTATCTCTCATTTCATCAGTACTTTACCATATGTAATTTTTCATTCTTGTCTATATATTCAGGTGTGTCAAGATTACTGGAAGAAAATGGGCTCGGCTTTATTAGTACTGTTTGGAGGACTTTTGTATTTTATCATTGCTGCTATTTTAACATTTCAGTACAAATACTTGGTGCAGAATGACATCGTTTCGGATGAAGAACGTGGGGATGTCCTCCGTGCAATGTATGAAGAATCAATGATTCAAACTAATTCTCTCATAGAAACTAAAATCCGCAAAGATAAAGATAAATTAAAAAAAGAAAAGCAAAAGAAACCCCCTCAAAATGTGATCCATGTATAAATAATTATTTACATTATTCATTTATTGTTGCATATATATATTTATCTTATACAATACGTATTGATCATTATGATCATCAAGTTGATGATTTATTTATCTGAATAAAAACGCATTTTTTTTGTTTCGGAAAGTGAAAGTTTTGGAAAGAAAGAAAGTTGACTTTTTCCCAAAAAACATGCATAAGTTCATTCATTCTATTTCCATCTACCAACTTCATGAGAAACTGACGAAAAGCATGTGAGGAACGAGGGTTCGTTCATATATGATGTTGTCAAAATACGGGGTGGGTAGGGGAGGGCTTACGCTAATTTCAAGAATGATTGTAGACAACTTTTGGCCAACAATCAAGTGTGATAAAGAAGGACTTCAACATCGTCACCATCATCGGTGCGTTGTGGGCAATGAAAGAGTTTTTAGCAATTTAATTATATATTATACATTATATATTATATTCATACATATATATATTGTTTATCGTCAGATTCGTCGGGTCTCCTCCGGAATAGAACCCAATTGTCCCTTTGTACTGGCAACATAACAAACTGTAGTTAAATTAATAAGTCAACCAAAAAAATTTATCTGAAGGTAGGTTTCCTTGGTTTTTTGGTCGTATTGGGACCTTCAACATGAACAACCTAAGGGAGGGTCCAATAAATGAAGATTTGATTCATGACGTAATTTGTGGACGGACCCTTTTAGAGCGAGCGAAACGAGGGGAAGACTGAACAAAAAAGAAGAAGTAGGCCTTTTTGATTATACCCACGATCAAAGCGGTCGGTCATTTCACGCTGTCGAAATTCTAATTCCACATATTCGAATAAAATTAACTCAAGTGTTTCAAATTCCACACTTTTGTGAATTGATCTGAGTTGTGAACAGCTTGATCCGTAATCTGATCTCGAAAAATAAAAATATTCAAGTGTTTTTTGTCGTTGTACCTCGCTCATTCCTTAAATTCCTCATCCGCTCTTTCTCGGCCGTCGTGTTTCTTCTCTCTGTATTAGCACACAAAAAAGTTATATATAAAATTGATCGAGTTCTATATATATATATATATATATCTCTGTTTGATGATATAATAATTATAATTAAACAAGATAATTTTTTGGATATTCCACATTGCACAACAATAATACAGAATCGAGGATTTCCCAACTAATTAACTGTGCAGTTGAGTGTGTGTGTGGAAAAATACTATCGCGAGTTTAAATTTCCGGTTTCCATTCATCAGCCATCACGGAGAGAGCTCGTGCTTGATTTGTGTAATAATTAATTACACGTTTTGTAAGTGTAGTGCATTACACTCACAAGTGAATTAAACCGCAGACGTTCAAGAAAATCTCTCTACACATATTTATTTATTTTGAAGCCGGAACTAGTATATAGTATATATAGTAATAAAAATTAGGAACGCAAGTGATATAATTACTATACACACATCACACTATACAGTATTTTATACGCGAATAAATATTTAAGTTATTATTTATTTATCACGATTTTTTTTTTAAATAAATAAAATATTTATACACACACACACATAAAAGGAATTCTTCTTGTTCGCAGTGCAAACTTATTGCCTTTAAATCAAAATGCCTTCGGACTCAAAGAAAAAACGAGATCAAGCCAAGAAAACAGCTGCAAAGTCCAAAGGGGAAACGAAGGGGAAACTAAAGAGTGACGAAGGAAATGGAGATGGTCCCACTGAGACTTCAAGTCCAGTAAATGGGGTCAAGAGTAATGGAACGAGTAAAACCAATGGGGCCCCTCGTGAACTCACTGAGGATGGTAAATTAATTTTTATGGACTAATTATGTAATTTATATATATATATAATATAGAACAAAAGAGATATGAATGATATTTTGTAATATCTACAATATGGAAAATACGTCATGCAAGCATATTACGTAACCCAACTCAAAATAAATCTAGTGTATGTTGTAGGTCACTGGGCTAATTTTAAATTGTATCTCTTTCTTGTTCTTTTAGAGTTACTTTGTATACAACTGGAGAATGAAGCCAAGGTCAGTGCGGACGCTAGGTCAAGTACAGGTATTTCAATTCTTCACTCCAGATCCCGTGATATTAAAATTGATCCATTCTCTGTGAATTTCTACGGAGCTGAATTGATTCAAGATACCAAATTAGAATTGAATTGTGGACGGCGTTATGGTCTTATTGGTTTAAATGGATCTGGTAAGTGAATGATTCATTATGAGTCATCATTAAAATTATTCATGTCAAAATCCAAGCAAGTATTACATACATGATAATTTGCTTACGTGTGTCCTAATTTTGATTCTTTTTTATTCTCTTCGTTTTTTTATTCTTGTACAAATATCTATAGGTAAATCAACCTTGTTAGCAGTTTTAGGAAATCGAGAAGTTCCAATTTCTGAGCACATAGATATTTATCATTTAACACGTGAAGCGTCTGCAAGTGAGAAATCAGCGTTACAATGTGTAATGGATGTTGATGAAGAACGTACTAGATTAGAAGCACTCGCAGAATCATTAGCAACCAATGAAGAGGACGGCGCGCAAGAAGAACTGCTAGATGTTTACGAACGTCTTGATGATATATCAGCAGATACGGCAGAAGCACGGGCTGCTAATATTCTCAAGGGTCTAGGATTTGATGCTAAAATGCAAAAAAAAATGTGTAAAGACTTCAGCGGAGGATGGTAAATAAAGCATTCATTTCTTTTTCTAGTCGAAATGTGTACCTGTCATATTTAGTAGATTCTATATTTATCAATATTTGTGTGTTCATTGTTGATGATTATACTAATCAAGTTATACATGAATATTTTTTTTACACAGGCGTATGCGGATAGCTTTAGCTCGGGCATTATATGTACGTCCACATTTACTTTTACTCGATGAACCAACTAACCATCTTGATCTTGATGCTTGCGTCTGGCTGGAAGATGAGTTGAAAACTTATAAACGAATCCTTGTGATCATTAGCCATTCACAAGATTTTATGAATGGTGTTTGCACTAATATCGTTCATTTGGATAAAAACAAACTTAAATATTATACTGTAAGTTCATCGTGATGAATAATTAAGAGAGTTTGTTTGAATTTACAAATTATTATGGAAATCTATATAAAGGCCTTGATCATTTTTCGTTTTTTTAGGGTAACTACGACTCATTTGTACGGACTCGAGACGAACTCTTAGAAAATCAATCCAAACAATATCAGTGGGAGCAGGAGCAAATATCAAATATGCAAGTGCAGACCATACTCATTCATTTAAAATTAATTTCCTCTTTCCTCGCTATGATATTTTTCGAATGAGCTTGAGTTTTATATTGCAATATAAAACAGAATAAAACTAAAACTCAGTAAAAATTTGGATTAAAGAACATTTTTTCTTTTTTTACAGGAAGAATTATATAGCTCGATTTGGTCACGGTATGTATTTGTATTTTTACTATATTTTTAATCATAAAGTATCATTATTGAATTGAATACTGACAATTATAATTACATTGAATCTTTATTGTTTGTATAGGATCTGCTAAACTTGCTAGACAAGCTCAGAGTAAAGAAAAAACGTTGGCTAAAATGGTTGCTGGTGGACTTACGGATCGTGTGACGGCGGACAAGACAGTTGTATTCAATTTCCCTTCGTGTGGTACAATACCGCCACCAGTTATCATGGTACAAAACGTGTCATTCCGTTATAATGACAAAACTCCGCTCATCTATAAGAACTTGGAGTTTGGAATGGATTTGGACACTCGGGTCGCTCTCGTAGGACCCAATGGAGCGGGTGAGAATTTTGAGAGAATCCTCATATGCATTCTATTTTCCCATTTGGTATTTTTATGTAGACGACTTTGCATTCCACAAAGTATGTAGCAACACGCTCAATCAACAACATTCAAGATTAGTGATTAATATGCATTCATTACATATTTTTATCATTTTTATGTCTTACACAGGAAAATCGACATTGTTAAAACTTTTGTACGGGGAATTGGTTCCAACGAATGGGATGATACGTAAAAATTCACATTTGCGGTAAGTACCGGTTTATTTACACGCCCATCAATAAATTCATAATGAATTATTCATTAATAATTGTTTTTTTTACAGTGTTTTATTGTAATTTATAACTGAGATTAATATTAATGTCATTATTTTACAGAATTGGACGTTATCATCAGCATTTACATGAACTTTTGGACTTGGATCAGACGCCCTTAGAGTATATGATGTCTCAATTTCCGGACGTGAAAGAAAAGGAAGATATGAGAAAAATTATTGGACGTTATGGACTCACTGGGAAACAACAGGTTTCTCCAATTCGCCAGTTATCGGATGGACAGCGTTGCAGAGTGGTGTTTGCATGGCTTGCTTGGCAGACTCCACACATGTTATTTCTTGACGAACCTACTAATCATTTGGATATTGAGACTATTGATGCACTTGCAGACGCAATCTCAGATTTCGAAGGGGGAGTGGTATTAGTTTCTCACGATTTCCGACTTATATCTCAGGTATGTTATATACCCTATGTAACCTATGTATATGGTGTGATGGTCATCATTATGATTTACAACATTCAAGAGCGTTATTTATTGCTTTAAATGTTTTCTCTGGCTAATGTTTTTTTTTTTTTTTGCAATTGTTCTATTTTACAGGTAGCCGAAGAGATTTGGGTTTGTGAGCACGGTGGCGTGAAACACTGGAAGGGTGGAATCCTCGGCTACAAGGACCATCTTCGGAAAAAACTACTAGCCGCACAATAAGTAATAGGAATGAAATAATAAGGAAATTAATAATGATTGTTGCTAAATTTAAAATTGATAATTATTACAAAACGTATTGCGTATAATTTTAATTATTACTATCATGATTTTAATGATTAATATTATTGTTAAGTATGTACTATTATTATTATTACTATGAAAATATAACAGAATAAGAACAACACCAGTAAAAGAAAAAGGCACGAAAGAAAATATTTTTTTTTTGTTGAATAAAATTCAATAAATAATTTATTCAGTATTTTTTTTATCATCATTTTTCTTCTCAATTATTTGATGTCCGTTGTGTGTGAATGAATTGTTTTTTTTATATAATTTTTTTTGTATTCTTTTATGAGAGGTTGAACTGAAAATGTAGTACCATAATATTATTATTATATTATATATTTACTTATATAGAATAGGTATAGGTATTTATAGTTGGTATTTGTAATCGTTATTATGTATTTTATCATTTATCAGCCGGCATTTGCATTGCATTGCATTTTTTTGCATTAATGATGTAATATATATTGCATATAACATACATACTTTGAAACGAGACATAACGAGTTTTTTTAGCATGTTTTTTTTTTTTTTTCGATAAACGATTTTAGCGATTTTTATTATTCGGCGACAAGAAATAAATCGTTTATCGCTAATAAATCACCCCTATATGAATATATTTTTAGTCTGTGATGCTCATATTTGCGAAGCCAACTAATGTTTTGTCATCTGGGACTTCATTTGACTGAAGATTCGAACTCTACAAAAAAATTAGAAGAAATTTCATCAGATTCATACATTTAATACATAATTAATTGTATAATAAACAGTTTTTATAAGAGTTTCCGAGTCAAAAATGTAGGGTATCAAAATATTTGTTCTACCAATGGAAAAGTAATAGTCTTGACAGTCTCCCGAGTATCCATTAATTTGCTTAAATTAGCTGCAATGGACAGAATATCTTTGCCCTCTACAAGGCCAGCCCCTACAAGTTCCGAAGCAATTCCATCAGCTGTGTCCTTCTCTGGAATAAATTCGAATCGGATATCATTTAATTCTCTTCTGGAATTCCTCATTCTCAAAACGAGATTGACGGGTCGATCTAGGGAAAGGCTGGAAGAGGAGTCCACTCTTGGAACTTCTGCAATGGGTGTTGTTGATGATGATGACGATGATGGGTTTTCTGAGGAAACCGCAGCAGGATCAATGGTTGATGGAACATTAGAATTACTCAAGGCATCATTCGCAATGGCATTATTACTATCCACATGATCTGAATTGTTAGTACTAGACCCCTTCTCTGGGGAAGATGTGGCCGAAGTAGAATGAGATGGTGCTGTCGCCGATGGTATATTTGAATGACCATTTCCTCCGTCGTCACTTAGATCTTCATCACTAGACCAAACCCATTCTCCACTGGCACTACGATGTAATTTTCCACTAGTCCCTATATTAAATTGAATAATCAATTTATACGAGTATTTAACAAAAACAAACTCAAAATAATTTACAATTTGATAGAGTGCTGAGTAGTGAATATGTTTAAATACCTGGACCTCTCCTATCCCCCCTTCCTTGTTTACTCACTCGATTCTCAAGACTAGGCCCAAGGAGTGTTCCTTCAAGGAAAACGGAAAAAAAAGATAATTACTCGTATCTACTTAAATAAACTGTCCCCGTAACTTTTACAGTAGTAGAATTTGCATACCTTGAAGGTACTTTTTATCCTTTGACTTTTTAAAGAAGGGATGTTTTAGAAGCTCTGTAGCGGTAGGGCGTTTGGCTGGATCTTTTTGCAAACAATCCGAAATCATCTTTCGAACAGTTTTCCCATAATTCTTGTACTGGTCTTTATCTTCTCCACCTATTTAGTTTAGTTTTTTGGAGGGAATAAATCATACTGTTAGAAAACAAAACTACTAGAAATTAAAAAGTAGAATCTCAAATCATTGTTTTCTTATACCAGTTTCTATGCTTGGTGGATCGTTTTGGAGTGTGAGCATGAGAACTTTCATCTGAAAGAAACAAAAAAAGAGAATTAAATAATTAATTATAATTCGTATTTGTTATTACTTTTGTAATATGTGTACGTACTGGAGGATATTTGTGATATGGAGCTGTCCCTGTAACCATTTCAATTGCAGTAATACCAAATGACCAAATGTCTGCTTTGAAGTCGTAACCGTGATCCTATACAATTACATCAACCATTTGTAAAACAAGTTTCAACATTCATAGCCCTTACATAGTATTACACTGGAATTAAAAAGCAAGAATGAGTGGTTTTTTTATACTTGTTCCATAACTTCAGGCGCCTGCAATTAGAAAAGAAAACAGTCTATTATTATTACATACATATGTATAGTTGATGCTTACAGTAAATATAGTACTTACTTACAAATTATAAGAATATTGACAATAATTCTAAAGAAAATGAATAAAAACTTAACATCCAGCAAGGTGTACCAACAAAAGTATGGCGAACTTTTTGTCGGCTCAAATCTCCGCCCGTTGCCAACCAAGCCGATACTCCAAAATCGGCAATCTGTACAGTCCCATCCTCCCCCAGTAATATATTTCCAGCTTTTATGTCTCTGTGAATGTCGCAAAGTTACATTATTGCATTACATGGACCAAAACATTAGGCTTTAATTTGAACAAAATTTTAAATATTTTCATTTACTTTGTTATCTCTAATCAACTCTAAAGTGAATATACCTATGAATTTGCCCATTCGAGTGAAAATACTCAAGTCCTTTTAAGACTTCTTTCAGACATGTTGCGATTGTAGGTTCATCAAACACACCATGTTTACAATCGGCCGATTTCATTCGGTGTTTAATAATGTCCAAAAGTGAACCACCCTCGAGGAGACGAAGAACAAGCCATAATTCTTCTTTGACAACAAATGACGTATAGTCTAGATACGTGTCCAAAAATAGAATAGAATAATTGTAATACAAATACAGGACCTACCGCACTTTTGTTTTCTATACTATATACATCTTACATATTAAAGTAAATAAAAGAAACGATAAAGTGATAACGAATAAGTGTTGCTTACAATTGACGACATTCTCATGATTGCACGATGACATGGCATGAATCTCTTTCTGTTTGTCAAAAAAAGTAATAGTTAAACAAGTGAAAGTGAAACCCCAGTTATAGATTTACAACATCTTTTCATTTTTGAAGACAACTCACGAGAAGTTCCTCCATGCTTGTATTCCACTTTTCTAAATTGATCCTTTTAATGGCACATTTTTCGTTACTCCGGCTAAGGCAAAGGGCAGCATGAACGACAGCCGTAGCACCCACACCTTTAAAATACATACAAAAATTGAAAGGTTTAAAATCAAAATTTCATTGTAGTTGTACGTCTTACATACACAAAAATAATTGATTTGACAGAATGACAACATATTGCCATGTGCTACACTATGTATAGCATGTGCACAGCAGTACTTTTTACCACCACATGTCATTTTTTTCAATATTTTTAAATTGTAATAACTTCACCTCTCAACAAATCCTCATTTCCTTTTGATCATAAATATATACAACACATATATATATACACGGTGTACGTGAGGAATTTAAAATTTTGACGTTTGTCCCTGGTTTCCAGTTTTATACCTACACGGCATCGTCAATATTCGTATTACATTTACAATTTAAGAGAAGTAAGAAAGAGAATTCTCATGTACAATTCTCCGTACAGCAAAACAGAGTGATTCAGTTCAAAGTAATAATATAGGTAAGCTCAAAATTGCTTCAGAATTAGCATTTAAATCAATTCAACCTTGAAGGACTACACGTTGGTATGTACTTATGCATATATATATGAGTGCACGCAATGAAACGGCAAAAACTATAATACAAATTGTCTGTCTGTGTTTGGAATTCTCTACTCAAATACAATAAGAAATCATTATATTGAAAAACATGAATTATTGCATATACATAAGACGCATCCATCAATTTCAAGGAATCAAAACACATAAGTACAAAAACTTATAAAACTGTTTAGATTGATGAATGTAATGACTAATAATAGCGACTCGTGTATTGACAATGAAGAAATTCAATATGACTTGCTCAGCATACATACATATTACATATGTACACTTTTTTCAAGATAGTAGCGATATAGATAATGTAATTTAAAAAAGCGGGTATGAATTCGTTTTACCGATAACTTCACGGAGTTCATAGTCTTCCTTCGTATTTGGCCAAATTACATTCTCTGTCGCCATTTTGTTCAAATTACTCTGGCCAAGGAGTTCACCCAAAACCTGACTTAAACTTGATCGGCGGGTTGAGAGGGCTCTATTATAAAGTTCAGGTGGGATTGTTGTCGAAGACTTCCGACGACGAAATGTTCCTAAAAACAAATGGAAATTATAACACTCATATGATTCACGACACTATATATATACACTTCATAAATAAATATGAAACAAAAACTTTTGCTCTCTCGTCAGTCTCTTTTTTGTATAATAATAAGAAAATGAGACGGAATCTTTATCTCAGTGTCTATCAAATGATAATCATAAACACACTGATATATCTTGTATCCCATTCTGACATGTACTGGACAACAAATACTAGGATTTCCAATGATTTTTTCTTACCTGGACTTCCGGGTAGTGGCAGTCCTGGCGAAACTTTCCTGTAAAGTCGTCGCAAAAATCAAATTATTTTATTTCAAGTCCTACCACTCTTTCAATGATATTTGTGCTCTCCTCAAAGAAGACTTTCACGCAAGAAAATGTTTTCAATTTAATGTATATATTTGAGTTATTAGTTATTTGACTCAAAAAGGTCAAAAAAACGTCTCTGTATCCGTATATTTAAGTCTGTAAGTATATACACTCGGAAATCTTGTGATTTTTAAAACCCTTTAATTCTGTACATATGCAACAAGTTCGCAGTTAGTTTTTGTCTACTATAATATTATGACTGAAAAAAAATTACGTATTCTCACTAGACTCTAGTGCAATTTAGATTTTTTTTGGTGTGTGTATGTGCACAAAATGTGCAAAACTTGTACACACATACGTATAGAAGGACTATGCACATCAATTACATAAATAAGTAAGTATACATTCGCATTCATCATATAACTTTTTTTGTATAGTTTTCCTTCGAGGAGTTTTACGTATATATAGTCTATATAATAATCAAGTATCAAGTATCAAGTTCCAGACTCACACATGATATTAGAATAAGTATATATATATATGTATAAAAGAAACAATCTCTGTGTGTATAAACTGGCTTTAGAGTTTATATGTAATATTTGCGTAGTAATTAGCACAAGTAAAATAAGTAAGAAGAGAAGGAAAGATGTAATATTATCCTGTAGTCAACTTCATTAGTTTCATATATGCATATTTTAAATTGTACTCTTTGCTAGTTTTTTTCCCTTGAGAAACTGATGGATATACAATTTATTAGTATGTATTTATATGGAGTACATATATAGATACTGCTCATTTCACGTTCAACTGCTGACTTTTTTTGCGATTTGCAGCAATTCGATATACCGTAAAGCTTGAATTAAAAGCCTACTGTCGAATACGCCTACCTTTAATAAGCCTAGTTTTTTGTCCCGTTTTATAGTTTTATCTAGTGTAAGCCATTTACCGTAATGCTATCGAGTTATCCTTGGTTTTTTGACAATTTCAAGAATTGCAGACATTAGCCTAGGCTTTTAATTCAAGTTTTACGGTATATAATCTTTTGTCCAGAATTTCCCCTGAAGCACTAATATAAACGTAAACACTATCTTATAACACTAAAACGAAAACATCTCTGAAGTACTGACACTATGTGTATATAGTACACATTATGTACTAATTATTATTATTAGTATTTGTATATGTATTTATGGAGAAATATATATATATATGTAGAAAATCGATATAACCTTCCAATATTAATTGGTCCCACAGTGGCCCGGAATTTGTTACACTTTTTAGATGCCATTTTTTTTGTTGAGGATGATAAATAACGACGATGATGTGCTGATAGTCTGATAGCGAAGAAGAAATGAAGAGGAGTATATATTATATTTTCAATTAAAATCTGTTTACATGCTCCACACTACTAATTATTATTGTCATACTGCAGACTTCAGGCTGCAGATTTCAGGAAATCCAGCACATACGATATTGATATGTATGTACATAGTTATCTTTAATTGATAAGTGTCAAGTTTCCACAAAAATTCTCCACCAAAAACTATTGACAATTGACATGTATGTGGAATTAAAATAAGTATGTAAATCCAAAACACTTTTTACATGGATTTATGAGTGTATAAGCACTGTAAGTACTGTGTGGTAATACGGAATAATAATGGAATCACTGCCAACTGGTATACACATCCTATATTTATATTATAATATGTTCTGTTCATCAAACATCCGGATAATATATTCAGTTATTGAGCGATGAAAGATGTTACAGAGAAACGTTTTCTTTTGTCAACTAAAAATGCCAACTATGTATATAGATTGATTCCCACTAATGATAATAACAATACACAATAAGAATATACAGGAATATCTCTCTCTGCGTGTAATTATTCTATATATGTATACATGTAAAGATATATATATGATATAAGGAAGCCTCGAGCGTCTCTCTCATTTCCCTTCCCCGTTTTTTGGTTAGCTGTTTTGAAACAAACAATAACTTTTGGGGTTTTTCCATATATCATAATATTTAATGTTATTTTTTTAAAAAAAAGTCTTTCTGAACTGTAAAAGTTTCAGAAGAGTTTCTCTGTAGATTTAAAGTCTACACTAATAATTTTATTCAATTAGTTTTCTTCTTCTTCTGTATGTATATATACTTCTTGCTTATATTTTATAACAATTGATATTGAACGAAACTGACACGATAGGACGATCCATTTGTGATTGTAAACTGTAGACACAGATAGATTTTAGACTTGTAAAATCTTACAGATTTCTTTGAACTGGGCCACACCTTTACTAAACTTGCAGTCACTATCATTGTTTCCGATTCCCAATTAACAATTGCTTTTGTCATATATATAATAATTATGCGCATGGGTTGTTGGTTGTCCGAAAAATGCTAGAAATTCCTCTGGAACTCGGAACTCTATATAATATATATACTATACACAAAAGCACTGAAGAAAGTTAAAACTGGACTCCACGTGGGAGTGTACACACTGACCAAAACCTTTAAAGTAGTTTGAGTTGCGTTGATCACGTCGTTGAATTAAAATGTGAGAATTGTGTGTGGCTTTTAGCAAATTCAAATGGAAAAATATATATAATATCAGCAAGATTTTAATTTTCCCCAAAGGTCTATTAAAAGTTAATTTATCCGCAGACACGATGCCGAGAGCTTGTCAATACGCATTTTTTATTCATGCCCGTGTGTACTGTGTTTTAGATCTTAAAAATACATATTTGCATTACAAACACATGTGAGGGATCGACGAGTGTGTTTTTAATCATGTATTACTAATGCACATGTTATATATATATATATATATGTTGGGAATCATAATTAAATTGTGAATATATAGCAGAGGACGATGGACGAGGACGAATAAAATCATATTATAAATGCGAATGTATTCAATCTACACAATAAAAGTTACCTACAACTTTTGTAGTCTATACAAATTACAAAGTATACCAAAACAAATGCAAACACAAGGCAAGAGCCAAAAAATGTAAAGGTGAGAGAATTAAGGGCTCAAATATCTTTTACTTTGACTCGAATTTGCTCTCCCTGCTCATGAATTCATTAAAAATAAAAATACTTTGATAAATAAAATATATTACGTGAAAGAAAATGTACGTATACATATACGACACACATAACAAAATTCATTTTGTGACTCAATCCTGATCTATTAATTTTATGCGTATACAAGATTAAAGCTGTTCTTTAAAGTAAACAAGATTAAAATACCTGTTGGAAGAGAATTTTGGGGTTGTGATAGACATTTTGAAGTTTGATGTCTGCGTCCTTTTTTCTTTTTTTTCAGTTTTCTCTCAACTTTTGTTACTCCAATGTCGAATCCAATGGACAAAATTTTTGTCACAAAAAGAATCAAAACGAAACGTCAAAAAAGCGTTTTATTTAGGCACCCACATTCATTTCACACGTAACTTTTTCTAGTTCTATATATGTATACAGAGTTGACAAAATGAAATCATATATGCGAGAAATTCACTGTGAACAAAATATTCATATCACAATAATACTCAAACTAACAAATAACACTTTGTAAATATGTTTTTTTATTTTATCACAGGCGAAATTGTAGAAGTTAAAAGGTAGAATAAGAAAATATATAGAAGAATGAAGAATTTAAGAGGATTATAGTTGAAGCGTATATATATATATCCACAAAAACGTCTTGTTCTTACTCACACCGTTGATAGAATTCTGTTGATAGAATTCCGCAAAGACGTTCAACTTTGCGAAGAAAAATTGTATAGTGAAAGAAACAAACGGTAAACGGTAAACTATTATTGTCAAAAGCTATATTGTAAATTGTAATGCCTTTTACTCTGAGTATTCTTAACTATGACTCCAATGGCCATTATATATAGACACACTGTACACTTGCACACACAATTAGCACAATCCTACATATGTTCTCATATGTGTCTGTATTTTGTTGCATGTATACACTCACTCAATCGTTTCTATTGTAAATTCCGAGTTTGCATTTGAAATTCTGAATTTCTTACACGTCACATTACACACAGAGTGAATATGTATCTATAGTTAATAGTTAATAGCTATAATATAGTTTCCCGAATGACAGATGACGACGACGACGACGACGAGACTACAAAAATATTAATTGTAATTACAATTATTATGGAATTTTTTATGTCATTTCGTAGTATGTCTTCATATACAAACATTCGAGTGTATAGATCCACAACAACAGGGAAACAAAACTATACGAGCATCTTCTCTCTCTCTCTCTCATCTATTTTTCACAGTACATACTCACTTATACACACATTATATATACACACAGTAAATCCCAAACACAAGTATACAATTGCATATTTAAATATAATAGCTTTTACACAATCGCACTCACTCTGTCTCACTGTAATGTAATGATAATTCACTGAATATGAATATTTGTTATTCTTATATATTGTCTCTCCCTTCTCTCTCCTTCAACCTCTCACATGAACAGACTACAGAACACTAATAATTATTATTACATAAGTAATAAGTATATACGTTTCGATAATCTAACAATGAAAATTGAAAAACTGATGAGGATTTTGACTTGTTTTTTATTGAAAACAACATGGAACTACAATGAGCTGACTCTATGTAGAGAAAATTATTTTTGGACAGAATTTGAGAGGTAATATAATAATATATCGAGAGAGAGAGATATCGACATTTGATATCAAGTTTATTGGTTATTGGCATTGCATGTGGGCATTGGTGGTCTTTGGAAAAACTTGTTTGATTTTTCGATCTATTTGTCAGTTTAGGATAAAACAGAGATATTATATACTCTCCAGTTGTGAGTGAGAATTTCCTCTGATCGTCGTCGTATTATTAATAGGTAGTTATACAACCTATATTGGAATGTACAATGACTTTTTTTATCTATGTATATGTTGTTTTCTCTGCTCTACCTTTATTACCTGTGTGTCTGTGTATGTCTATCTCATAATTGTTTTTACTAAGAGTCACAATGATGTACGTGATGATGATATGATAGTGCCCTCAAACAAACCAAAAATGCCAAATAGAAATTGTGGAAATCTGAACTGTATCATAAGTGTACACTAAAGATAAAAAGTAGGTACATAGATGTACGTATATATATGCACATTTATGTAGATCACCGTCAAACTTGCTTTTAATTTCCTTTCTTGTCTCGATTGTCGATAGTCAATAGTCAATTTAGTCGATAATAAATTATGAATCGGAGAGAGGTGAGATTAATTTACCGTCAATCTTTCCTTATTTAAATGCGTTAATAACTATATTGTGAGAACAATGTTTAACGTTATCACAATGATATTTAATGTATATACATGTACTTTTATATATACTTGTGTAATGTGATTGGTAATCAATCACTGGTTTTCACATTATTCACAGTCGGCAGAGATATTTGAATATATAGTAAAAGTAGCCAGTTTTATGAGGTATATATGACTGTTACGACGTTATGAGTAAGTAATGAGGAATGTGAATTAATTTCGAATTGTAATCACCTGTATTATGAAGTGCATAAGGGGAAATAACAAATGATTAAATATTGTATCAATCATTGTAATAATAAGTTGAATTGAGAGAGCGCAGCGAGAGAGAGAGAGCTCAGCTCTGAAATTCACTTTGAGCTTCGAACTTGATACATTGCAGTCAAGTCCACAATAACACACAAAGTGACACAAACACATAAATAATAAGTACTTCAAGAATTTGACAAGGTATTTCCAAGAATATAATATACACGAATTGCCCTCCCCCCCCAGAATACAGGATTCTGTATCGACTATATATATATATATGAAAACTGTTTTACTCTCGTCAGCAGTTATATATATTTAGTTGTAATAATAAATTGTTATTATGCTTACATCTTTAACGTTGGCAGTGTCAACTTGGCACATGTTTAATACAAAAATAAAATAAAATAATGTACTTTTGTGTGTAGTATTTTTTCCTCCGACTCGACAGACTATGATCAGACTATATGCTTTGCCTTTGCAGACTTCTGACTGACGATGAGTTTAGTGTTTAGAGTTCACGAATATATATTGAATACATCCGAACTATTTCATGTAGTATCTAAGCAATCACATTACCATGATACGTATTTTGTTTTAATTGCCATCATTACATCATATCTCGTGTATTCGTGTATACCTTTTAGAATTTTAAATGTATGAAAAAATCCTAATTTGTATATATATTTAATGTCGTTTGTTCGCCTCAGGTTAATTACCATGTCATGTTTGGTTTGGTTGTGGGCTTATATACACTGGTGTTTGTTTTGATGACAAAGTCATCAGTGCAAAGTGCAAATTAATAAACGTACCTATATACATATTCGTTTTTACCCAAGCCAAAGTCATATATGAACTATACATACTACTACAGAGAAGGATATTGTATATATACATATGTATTATGTATCTGCATTTATAGATGCAAATAGTTAAGTACATACGTGTCAATTTCAATTTTCTCACCTCCACTGGCTCATGGCTCACGGTATTTAAATGCAAATGAGTGTAATCTGAACTTATGAACACCTCTGTATACTGTAATACCCATAAAATTGTACAATATCGATACCTATATATAATATATCGTCGGTTAAGTTCGCAAAGACGCTATTATCATTTGGCCCCACAAGGTGAATTCACGTGCCCTGTCGTATATGATCACGTGCGTATGCTCCGTTAGGGGCCAAATGATAATAGCGTATTTGCGAACTTAACCGACGATATATATATAAGAAACATGTATACTTGTAGTTTTCCTTTCTCATTCTGTGGTGTCATATGTGAATCCCTCACAATTTGTAATCAGAGATTTGGAATTTGATGTAGCCGAATTAAAGACCCAATTCAATGAATGAATGAAATATATATGGGAAAAAATCCAGATTTTTATATAAATAATAGGTACTGTATGAAAATACCTTTAAGTGAATGTGGAATGTCGCTCGACGTACATACTTATTTGCAATAATGAATTCATGACAAAGTGGGTGATCGTGAATTCGGGGCTTATTGAGATTGAGACAATTTTTTAATAGCGATTGATATTTTATTCACTATATATATACCACTAGTGACTAGTGGGTGTGACTGCATCATGATATCGTTAAACATGATGCGTGACAGTGAAATACAAGGAGTATGCAATTTTTTGAATGGGAAAGGATTGTGCAAAAAAAGTCCCAATATAAGTAAATACCTAAGTATATATACGCAATAACAAAGGTAATCATTAAAATGTTGACAAGGACAAGGACGATTGAAGCTCCTGATAAAAATATACAGAGGGTCAAAAACGCTTGTTTGAAAAGCTGTTTTCTACGGTTTCCGACGTCCCCCTCCCCCGCCCCTCAATTTCAAAAACCGCTAGATGTAATTTTGGGGACTTAAATTAGTTCTTTACCCTTTTGCGAAAATTCAAGTTGATTGCTCAACGGGTTTGGATGCAATCGACGCGAGTGCACATGAAAAATGAGGCAAAAAATGTTCTCTCCATAAGAAAAAATGTTAAAAAAAGTGTCGATGCGTTTTTTCGTGTATCGGATGCCGTAGCGCAGTCATTTCAAGGAATTTGGAGATGAGATTTTTTGTCAATGTGTAGAATACGTATACCGAGAATGTCCGAGCTTTGGCAATTTTTTGACTTATTTTTAAATCCAGGAAAAATAAAAATAAAAATCCGAACATTGTGAAAAACAGGCTCTTGAGAACTCTGTTTTTTAACAAGTAATTTTCAAAACTGGATTTCTCAGGGATGTGATATCGGAGGGAGATAAACTCGAAAACTTCCCGAGGAAGTAGCATGAAGTTTACGATGGATATCATTTTATGCTCGTAAAACGAAAGATCTGTCCAGAGTAGTACCTGAAAAAGTGGTCCTAATATCTTGCATGACCCTCTGTATATATGTACCATCATGTGAAGTGAAGATGGCATATTTTTATTTGACTTATTTTCATTTTTAACCGTTTTCATCGATAAATAAATTTAATTTAGAGTAAAAGTATATTAAAGTATATTTAAGTAAATATATATTTATGGGAATAATAAATCACGAGTCTTATTATGTATGAATATGTGTGGCATGTCCATTATCATAATTATGGATTATGGATATATAGTTCAAAATGAATGAATGAGAATCGGATTTTATATGTATATAGTGTGCATTCAATGCGGCAACAGTTAATTGTGTGACAAGCTTATAACTGAAACACACATTTAACTAACCTCATCAATATTGCCGTGCATATTTATATTTCCACGTAGAAAGTACTATAGGATTATATTTTTGGTTTTCAGTCCGTATAGTGAGTTGTACGTCGACTCCATGCTTTGAAACTGTTCAAATTCTAATAGGAAGAAGTCATATGGTTTAGTCTTGCCAGTTGTTCGGGCCTTGAAAATACAGAATCTGTCTGCTACAGTTCTTCACTTTGGATTTAGATTTTTTTTCTCGGATTTTAATAAGAATAATTCCAAGAGCCGGGTCACTTTCCCTTCACATCCATCATCTTTCTTCATTAGTAATCTTGATTAACTTATTTTAGTCAGCCCTTAACAATGGCTTTATTTCGTGCTTTGACTTCAACAACGAAGCAGGTAAAAATCTCATAAAATTTCTATATACACATTACTTACGCGTACATATATATGTACTTCTTGTTATATTTATATCTTTCGAGTCATATGTGACCGGTTTGCATAGGGAGGAAAAAGGCGTAAATATGTGTACAACCCGGGTATTAGTGTAGAATTTGGGGGGTATTACATAGTATATAGATATCGACTTTCTTTTACATTGGGAAATATGCTAGCTATGTGTATGTGCGTATATATAGGTATATATAGAATAAGAAAAACTTGAGGATTGCCTTTTTAACATCATCGTGTCGTTATGTCATACGTATTACATATTAAATCTTTGTATACATTTGAGTCAGGAGGATGCTACTTTCGTGGTACCATATATATAATAATGATAGTTTTGGTGATGTTGAAATTGTATATCGGGTAAAACAAAAATATAATGTATGTACAACCCGGGTTTTGGCTCTTACTCAAAACAAGAGTCCAAAAGTCACTGAAATATGGCTGCAAGTTTCTTTGTATTTAGTTGCATTATTGTACTTCTAATTAAAATAACGCTCTTTTACCGGAAAAAGGTTTTTTTTTTAATTTTTAATTGATTCAATTTTTGCATTTTGTACAAAAGACATGTAAAATCCGTTTTGTGATGTCATCATTTTCTTGACTAGGCCAATTTTTTGAAATTGTATTCCACATGCATATAGGGATTCGTCATAATATATTATTTTCCATCTTTCTTATTATTAGCTGAAGAGGAATAGGACGCTTATTTTTTTATCATTTTAAATCATCATCTTATTGAGACGAATATACCAAATAAATACATACTTTTATTTACACATGTTGTTTTTTGTGTCCTTTTTTCTTATAGCGATTCAATCCGATAGTGACTGTTTTTGTTCGAAACGAAAGTACAAATTTGAAGGAAGTCTTGGCAAAGAAAATCCCTATTGAACAAGATAATGTGAGAAATTTTAGAAAAGAATATGGAGCAACCAAAATTGGAGAAGTTACCGTTGAAATGGTATGACAATACAAATACTACATACAATATACTTTCTCGAAATTCCATTGTTCAAATCTAGAACGAAATGAGTACCAAAATTTACTCTCACTATGCCACTTTAAATTTTGTGCATTTATACATAAGTTAAAATTATCCGTGTGTATTACGTGTAAAAACAAATTATGTGTTATTGTCTAAAATGAGTAAACTTTATATACCGTATAAACTAGAATAGACTCCCTCTATTTTATAGAGTCCCCTATACAATAGAGTCCCAGGGATTGTATAACAGTTTTGAATTACAATCCCATGCTTTCAATGACATTCTCTGATTTAAATTGCATTAGAAATTATCGATTTTAAGAACCCTCTAATAGAGTCCCATTCTGTATTTTCGGATACACTCCCTGGGAGTCTATTCTAGTTTATACGGTATATATATAACTTCGTGATGAATCAAATTAAATGTAAAATGATTGTATGTAATGCTGTGTTGTAAAGGCGGATGCCATGTATCTTGACACATTAAATAAAAACTATATATATATATATAATTATAATTATAATATTAATATTATAATATGTATATGATTTGAACGAATGAATGAATGTATGAATTATTATTGTTTCTTTTTTAGGCATACGGTGGTATGCGGGGGATTAAGGGGCTAGTTTGTGAGACATCTGTTTTGGATTCTGATGAAGGTATTCGATTTAGAGGATACTCGTTACCCGAATGTCAAAAATTATTACCCAAAGCCCCAGGTGGTAATGAACCATTGCCAGAAGGTAAGAATTTCTTTTCATCCTAATTTTTATACATATGATTAAAAACAAATGTCAAAGTTCAGTCATGTATTACATATTAATTTACGTTATTTTAATTTTCGTTATTTTGATTTGACTTGCAGGTCTTTTCTGGCTTTTGGCTACGGGTGATGTACCAACAGAAGATCAGGTAAATTTTGTCTTGATATAATGTTCCCAATTCTTTAAAATGCCTAAAAAATTACACGAGACTTTCATTTGGATAAAAATATTAGATTTTTGCTGACATTGCATTGTTTGTTTTTATAGGTCAAATCAATATCAAGAGAATGGGCTGATCGAGCAGATTTACCTGCCCATGTAGTCACAATGTTGAATAATTTCCCTTCAAACTTACATCCCATGTCGCAATTCTCAGCGGCCATCACAGCTCTCAATTCTGAATCTAAATTTGCTCGAGCATATGCTGAGGGTGTTCATAAATCCAAATATTGGGAGACAGTCTACGAAGATGCCATGGACTTAATTGCTAAATTGCCACCTCTAGCCGCCACAATCTATCGTAATCTTTACAGGAATGGATCTGCTATTCCACCAATCAAGAAAGATAGAGACTGGAGTTGGAATTTCACTTCCATGCTGGGTTATGATGATCATAAATTCATTGAGCTCATGCGACTGTATCTTACCATTCACAGGTATGTGAATCCTTTCTTTTTTTCATATGTACACTCATTCATAAATTTATGAATTTCATTAACTAAAAGTGGATATGTGTATGATTGTTTACAAAATTTTACAGTGATCATGAAGGTGGAAATGTAAGTGCTCATGCTACACACTTGGTGGGCTCTGCATTGTCTGATCCGTACTTAAGTTTTGCAGCCGGTATGAATGGTCTCGCTGGACCTCTCCATGGGCTTGCCAATCAAGAAGTAATTGAAATTATGAATGAATATTTTTTGTTGAACGAGATCCATAGTGACATGATATAAACAACAAAAACAAAGTATTGATATCAATGTTTTTCTCTCATTTTGCTTGGAAATATAGGTATTGGTATTTTTGAATAAAGTAGCAAAAGAAATTGGACTAAACGCGACCGAAGAGCAACTCAAGGAATTTATATGGAAAGAATTGAAATCAGGTCGTGTTGTTCCCGGATATGGTCATGCTGTCCTTCGAAAAACGGATCCAAGATATACATGTCAACGGGAATTTGCCCTCAAGCACTTACCTGACGACCCAATGTTCAAACTTGTATCCACCATCTACAAAGTTGTTCCACCAGTACTGTTGGAAACTGGCAAAGTGAAGAACCCTTGGCCTAATGTCGATGCCCATTCCGGTGTTCTTCTTCAGGTATATAACTTATAAAAAAAACCGAAAACCGTACGCTTTACATTGTTAGCCGAAATATAATTTTACTGGCATATTTACCAAACTTTCTATCGTTTATTTTTCATTACAGTACTACGGGATGAAGGAGATGAATTACTACACTGTATTATTTGGCGTATCAAGAGCATTGGGGGTGATGGCTTCATTAATCTGGGACAGAGCCCTTGGATTACCTATCGAAAGACCGAAATCCATGTCCACAAAGGGACTCATCCAGCTTGTCAAGAAAGCATAATAAACTAAATAAATCAAAAAAAAAACTTACAAAAAAAAGGATTCTGATTTTCAACAAATTTAGAGAGCATCTATAATAATATAATAATAAAATGTAATGATGCAAGTCGTTTTCGTGATCTTCATATAATATCTATTATGGTCAAGATCTGTTGAGAATGAAGGAAGAGGGAAAGCGTATCAAAAAACGTCTTTAAAAAAAAGAAGAAAAGAAATCCAAAGAAAGAGTTGTTGATGAGAAGAAAAAAATGAAAATGATATTCCATATACATAAAACGCGTGAAAATAATAAAATAAAAGTTAAGTAACGTTATTTAATGAAGAAAAACAACATTTGAATATTTTTTCCCCATATACTCTCCTTTCAAACTCATAAGTACATATGTATGTCATAAGCATATAAATATACCGAGTGCAGTAGACAGAAGTATGGAGTTTCAAATGTATTATATATTTAAAGAGGGATTTAAACCAAGTCATTTACAGAGTAGGCTACTTTTGCATTTTATTAAATTTTTATTTATATTTACAAGGTTACCCAAATTAAAATATAGGGGAATCGTGACGCACTTGTGGGCGCGATCATTCGTATCAAGAATTCAGTTCAGAATTCTATTTCTAGTTTCTTCTAGTGGTGTGTAAAACCAACTTCCAAAATAATAATTTCTATATATCCTATTACATATTAAAAAGTGTTTGAATATAGATTTAATTACGTTTGATTTCAAAAATGTCCAAAAATTCAACTGCCCTATGTCGTTTAAAACAAGATTTTGTCAGATTGAAAAAGGATCCAGTTCCCTACATTTCAGCCGAGCCTCTTCCAAGTAACATCCTTGAATGGTAAATAAATTATAAATTGAAACAAAAAATAATGTATGTAATATACTAAATATTCTTTTTGCATATATTTTACAAGTATGTTTCCGTCATCTTGTTATCAAATTGTTTGTTTTTTTATTGAGAAGTTCAATAATTACTTACGGATTTCAAAAGTGTGCTAAGTTATTTTGTGAGACGTCTCAGTGTGTAATCATTACGAATTCTCAATTCAGAAAGTGTGAAGGGCGTTTATAATTCAAAGTATATTATGATTTTGAAATCCAGCAATTTTCATCATTATTTTGAATTGTAATTAGGTATATGTCGTTTTTTTGTTTGACACAGGCATTACATCGTTCGTGGACCACAGGGCTCTCTTTACGGTAAGCATGTTAATATGACTTGAAAAAACTTATTGCTGGTATATATTTTACTATGTATTAAGTATAAAGTTACGAATGAAGTGCGAAACATAAAGAGATAATGAATGTAAATATTTTTCTTACAGATGGAGGATTATACCATGGGTATGAACACAATTTTTTAGCCTAGAATTCGGGTATTCTAAGATGTATAAACACATTTTTCATTTTTCATTGCAGAAAGTTAAAGTTTCCAGCAGAATTTCCATTTAAACCTCCAAGCATTTACATGATAACTCCTAACGGCCGATTCAAGGGTAAGTTTATTCATTTTCAAGAGTCTATATATATTATAGTTGTTCAGTGTACTATACTCAAGAAATTGTGGAATGCTGGAATGCTGAAATTATAACTTGTTGTTTTCCTTTCTCTTTTCAATACTTTTATAGTGAACACAAGACTTTGTTTGTCAATATCGGACTTTCACCCAGACAGCTGGAATCCAGCCTGGTCAGTGGGTACCATCCTTACTGGACTCCTATCTTTTATGGTTAGTTTAAAATAATTCATTACATGCCAACGATACATGTGAATATTTTCAAACTGTAGTGACATTACTTTATCTTGCTCACTCTTTAGCTCGAGAAAAGCCCCACACTTGGTAGCTTGGAAACTTCCGATTCAGATAAAAGATGGTATTTACAAGAATTCGATATTACTTTCCGTTGTATCTGGATTGTCAAAAACGTAATAACTTAATATGACATGCAAGGGCAAAAGTTGTAATTTCTTTTTCTTGTGTTTTAGCTTTGCATATAAATCAATAGAATTCAATCTAAAGGATAAAACGGTCGTAGAACTCTTTCCAGAAATTGTTGAGGTATGTCTGGTATTTTTCGAGCAAATACTCAATCTATTCCTGCATATTTTTTTCAACTTTAGGAAAGAGAAAGCTAATAATTACGGATTTTATTACTTACTTCTGTATATGTACAGGAAATGAAACAGATAGTCGCTACACGTGAGAAGAAAGCAAAGCTGTCGACCAAGTCCCCACAAGATCCTTTAAATAATAATGTAAATCAAAGTAAATACGCTAATAATTCGTCAACTGTAAACTCAGTAATCGGTAAGTACTTGTTAACAATAACAAGGGTATACTTAAAACCATATGCATTTCAGTTTATATGTCCACATTGTATGTTTTTACCCTGTCTTTTAATCATTATAGCTACCGGAATTATCGCAATAGGGTTTGCCGTATTCGCTCTTACTGTGAAATACGTCATCAAGTCGATTACTTACGAATAATTATCCACACCATAGACTCTAAAACGATGACGGCCATTAAATTATAAAATATCTTTCAACTGTTTATACTATTCGTTGTTAATTTGGAATTTAAATGATTGATAATCATTGATTATTTTGAATACATCTATATATTATATCACTACAACTATATGTATACATTATAAAATGAATACAAGTCGATCCCATCTTTCAACTTTTGTACATTATAGGAAATGTACTTTTATTTCTAAATTAATAATTCGTTCGTTATTCAATCCTTTGTTACCTAGGGTCAAATATGAAGTATTTCGTTTGTATACTTTTTTTTTGAATTTCAACGTGTATTATTATTTTTTCGAAAAAAAAAGAATTTTTATATCATTAAGTAATTAAAATAATAGATTTTTACTTTACGAGTATTATACTCCAAGTGGTTCCAATCTAGTTGAATCAACACACACCAAAAACGTCTGCAAGCCTTCATAAGATATACTATAGAATGTCTATAGCTGATAAGAATTGTTGTAGTGAAAGAGCAAGTGAATTTTTTGCAACACTATATACTAATAGACTATTTAAATTAGCTATATAAATCTACTGCAAGTCTGCCGTGTAATGTAATTTTATCTTATTGATTGTTTGTCTGTCTTTTCCCCCGAGTATTTGGAGTTTTTTTTAAATACCTGCATATATATACCTAAACAAAATCAAATTTGGAATTCAATCTAAATCAGAAGTACATGAGAAATAATCATTTTCAGTGTGCGTAAATGTCATGATTTCCCTGTCTTCTACATGAAGTACATGTTTATTTATCATCGTGGCATTTCAATCACAAATTACGCTACCTATTACGAAAACTTAATTTACGAATTTCCATTTTTTACTGTTCAATTTTGTCTAAACATGTTATACTTACACAAAACGCGTCGGCTATATTATATGCTCTGCATATGAAAGCAAATATATTAAAGAATACTACACACATTATTTTAAAATTAATTCATGTCTAATTGGTACTCTGTCATTTTTGTCTCTGCTCCTGTTCGTTTTGCAATTCATTCTCACAACCTTTTGACAGTCTGCCGGACTGCCATGTATTTTGACTCTATACATTCCAAAGATTTCACCTAGTTCACTTTTGCATACGAAATAAGAACGCATATCAGGCACAATTTATTGTATTGTTTTACTTTTATTTAATATTAGTTATCTTTTTTGGATTTTCCGTAATCAAATTATCATAAACTTTGTTGCAGGAATTTTAACATTCGTAATATATTTGAGTATTAATCTAATAAATATACTTTTAAATAACAACTTTTATACTATTTGTTTAAAAAATGCTTTCACTGAAAATCAATACAAAATTAAGTTAGAACTTCACTGCCAGTATAATAAATAAAATACGAACGCTTATAGATATAAATACATACATGTATATCGTGATACATGCTGAGCTCCATAATTTGCATTTTCATACTGAATATTCTTTCCTCGTTTGAGGGAATTGTTTAACTGTTTTTAAATTAAAAAATCGGTTGGAATGTCTTGATGCAGAATCTTCCATTTAAATCAATAATATTTAGCATTTGTCATTGTATTTTGTCAAAAAGAAAAAAAAACTTTTCCGTGTGTGACACTGCGTAGCGTAGCGTTTAAAAAAATTAGTAAATTGGCAATGTTGAACAAATGATTATATTTTGATAAATAAATAAAATTAAACATTATATAAGTATTTTTGACCACAATCATATTAATAAAAACAACTAAACAGCCGTACGAGTTACATTAGTACTTGTCTTGGTGTTAGAAGAGGCTGCCACAAGGACGCTCAGACACTGAACCCAAGTTTCTGCATTCTTCCCACTGGTTGGTTTGAGTATATAGCTATTGTCATCCGTGAAAATTTCAAATGCCTGTATAAGTAACAAGAACAAAAAAGTCGAATGTAAACAAAACTGCTCAATTTGCTTTTCCTCTATTACGCTCATGAGAGAGAAAGTGTAGAATGGAGAAAGTTGTACTCCACATTTTCAAATCGATGACTTGAAAAATCCATAGTATGAAGTTTTCTGGAGATTAGAGATCATCACTGGTGAAACTTAACGCATCAATTGTTTGGAGAATTTTTTTTGTGATGTGTGCGAGGAGTTGTCTACGAGTAGTACATCAGTTTGGTCACCTTGGACAAGATGGGACCAAAATATCCCATTTACATTATAATACATATTGGAACCGGAAGTGACGACTTTGGTCAAAATTTGACCCCTATGTTATAGTTCGTAGAATGATTCAGAAAAATCGGATTTTTGACCTCAGTGAATGATGCATGGAATGCTCCTTAGAGTACATCGAACACGTTGGTTCCAATGGAAAATACGTTGGTTCCAATGGAAAATACGTTGGTTCTGATCTATTCTAGAACATATCATGAGTACATCGAACACGTTGGTTTCATAAAGAGAGACGTTGGTTCCACACAGAGAAGTTGGTTCCACAGACACGTTGGTTCCGACATTTTCAGGAATAGTGCGTGAACCGAGCACAAAGTAAAAAAACGTGGTCACGTGACAAGATAAAAAATAAGAGATAAGAAGCTGAGCTCTCATTGGCTGACGCAATTCTAAAAATAGATTTGGTTGTTTTCGGAATAAATAAATATTTTCTTTTCCGAGAAAAATATTATCTTAATAAATATTTTAATAAATGAAACAACTCTATGGAATAATCGTAGAACTTGTCCAAGAATCCTTCCTGCTCGTTACCTGCGATAGATCTGGCGAGGCTCGCAAGTTTGCAAAATATTAGTTCTGGATATGCTCCGAGAATAGTTCATGCACGTAGCACAGGTTTATCCTGAGAACTCATCCAGGATTATTCTGGAAAATTCACGAATTCTTGAATAAGTCCAGTAAGACATTGCAATTTCGTAGACTTGTTCTATGAAAGTAGCTCCGCTTCATCCGCAGAACCCTTCGATGCAACTGCGGAAAAAGCGAGAAAACAGACCAAATTCCTCTTCGTTCAGGAGTGGTTCTCGGAATAAAGCTAGAACATCGCAACGTCTGACTTCATTCGTTCCAAAATTCTTGAATTAATGTGAAATACTCTCGGATCAAAAACTATGTACGCATTATTTTTTAAAGAAACCACGCCCAAAAACGAAAAAAAGTGCAGTTTTTAGTAAATTGGATGGTTGCAGGCCATTGCGTCACAGTCGATGCATTTACTGCGTCATTCCTGGAATGATTCCAGTATTTACACGTACCATTTAGTATGGTACATGGAATTTTCCAGAATCATTCTGGATGAGTTCTGAGGATGAAGCTATGCTACGTGCATGAACTATTCTCGGAACATATCCAGAACTAATATCTTGCAAACAGGCGAGCCTCGCTAGATCTATTCAAGGAAACTAGCAGGAAAGATTCTTGGACAAGTTCTACGATTATGCCATACAGTTATGTCATTTATTAAAATATTCATTAAAATAATATTTTTCACGGAAAAGAAAATATTTATTTATTCCGAAAAAAACCAAATCTATTTTTAGAAATCCGTCAGCCAATGAGAGCTCAGCTTCTTATCTCTTATTTTTTATCTTGTCACGTGACCACGTTTTTTTACTTTGTGCTCGGTTCACGCACTATTCCTGAAAATGTCGGAACCAACGTGTCTGTGGAACCAATTTCTCTGTTGGAACCAACGTCTCTTTTTTTGGAACCAACGTGTTCGAAGTACTCATGATATGTTCTAGAATACATCACAACCAACGTGTTTTCCATGGGAACCAACGTGTTCGAGGTATTCTAGGAGCACTGCCATGCATCATGCAGTGAGGTCAAAAATCCGATTTTACTGAACCATTCTACGAACTATAACATAGGGGTCAAATGTTGACCAAAGTCGTCACTTCCGGTTCCAATATGTATTATAATGTAAATGGGACATTTTGGTCCCATCCTGTCCAAGGTGACCAAACTCATGTACTACTCGTAGACTACTCCTAGCAGGTATCACAAAAAAATTCCCCAAATAATCGCGCGCGCGATTTCCCAGGGAATCATATACTATGGAAAAATCGACAACTGAAAAATAACACTTGGAAGTGTACTTACTTTGGGGATGTTTCGAGAGGAAGATGATGACTTGGTTACACGGACTGAACGAATTTTATCTAACTGGAGTGTGGACGAGCTCTGTGGAAAAAAAAACCCAAACCGTGTTTGGTCACTTCTCATTGAACGTGTGTACTTGTATTGTTTTGATTGTAATAGTACAAGGGTTTGATAATAATCCACTTACCCCACTGTTTTCGGAAATGAGCATCCCTCCACTTAATGTAAAATATCTTGTCCTCCATCGCTTAAAAAGTTTAAACTTGCCTTTCTTTTCTTTTAGTGGGCCTTGAAGTAATGGCTCCTGTTGAACTTGAAGGAATTCTAACGATTTGTCTGCGTGAGTGAGGACTCTGTGTACATATTGAAAGCGAATTACGGAATGACAGTACAAATTTGAGTCCTTACAACAAGTAAATATTTAGTTCAAAAAAAAAAATTCTTACGGCAAATCCCCAGTTTGCTTGTAATGATTTTCTTCATCTCGTGTACAATGAATAAATTTTCCATTACATAAGAGACAATTCCATTGATTTTCCACTCCGTTGAATTCGAATACATTGAGGTAGCCTGTTTGTCGAAGCTCGGCAAGTAGATTCTCATGATCCTATATATTATATACATAGAATACCAGGAATACCATTAGGTAAACATCTTTACTTTTCTCTTGACTGCTTCGAATAGTAATGTTCACTGATTACAAAATGAATGAACAAGGGAAGAATTTGGTACTTGATAGCATTTTTACGAACCTTGGTACTTGGGAAGGCGGAAGTGACGAGTGTGAGAAAGGATTTACTTTCACACTTTAAAATATCCCAACAATTTTTGAGGGAACTCACATTTTGCTCCCGTGTACTCAATGCTGTGTCGGATCTGGATTGTAAGGCGAGAAACATTATATGAATCCATATCCGACCATATTTTGTTTTCAGGTTGTACAAATTGCCATTGTAGATGCAATAATTAGACCGGCGCTGACAGGAAAAATGTAGCTTTACATTCTTTTTCGATTTCCGTTCTTGAAATATGTGAAAATAAACAAAAAAAAGGCCTACTGTTATTACACTGGATTTAGAATTTCAATTTCCATAAATTCAATGGACTATACAGAATATTTTACAAATCATTTATAAATACATATAATATATATAACTTATAACGAAATAATTGTACCTTCGATTGTGCATTTCACTGGCAAAGGTATTTTCATACCGAGTTTTTCCATGTAGGACTTTATCTTGTCTAAATGCTTTTCACAAAAATGTTGAACTGTATCACGCAAAGGGTACGGTTCAAAAACACTCATGCGATTATCATTGACGACGACGTTACTGCCCAGAGTATGAGTATGATGACTTGTCCGAAGTTTCACAACAGTCTCATCATTATTGATACTGTGAATATTCGGAAGTCCAAGCATTGATGGTGGTGGGAGGCCTTTGCATAAAGCCGAGCTAGATTTGGCTAAATGACTCAAACTGTCCAATTCTTTATTTGGCGAGTCGATTAATTTACTGGAACTCAGTGTTCGATCGTAATTCAATTTGGTCAAACTTTTTGAGCTCGGCGTCCAACCCGACGATGGAACTGAAAAAAAATGACAACGTGAAGAAAACTGTTAGTTCATGTGTGTATATTTTTTAATACGATCTAAAAATTAATGTAGTATTAATTTAATTACCATTTAGACGATTCATGGACCAGCCATAGTATGTCTTGTCGCTTTTTTTATTGAGCATTGTGTTGTTTCTGTTTAAGTAATTACAAATAGAATATTTACAGATAGTTCAATTTTCTTTCCTTTCGTGTTTTGGTGTATACAGATTCAAATATTTGAACGTATAGGGTAATTTAAAGTAAATGAGTACCTGTTGAGTTCAATAAGTTTGTCAATGAAGATCCGAGAGTTGACAAAACTAAGTTCTTTGATTAATTCCTGATTCACCAAATATGGATATGAACTGACGAGGGACACGACATCCCGAATGATCTTATTTTGAGCAGTACTATTGTTGAGTTTGAGTAACTATACAATTATCACAAGAACAAAGAGAAAATAGGTACATAAAAAAGACTGAGAAATTTGAAACATCGTAAGACTTGAGGAGAAGGATTTTTGTGGAAATATATATATATATATATGTATATTGTATATTTAAAAAAAACATTGTATTGTATTACATGTATGAGCATGGTAAGTCCTTGGTGGCTGAATTTCCCATTATTACTTTGAACCAGAGTGAGTATGACTTCAGAAGTTAATTGAATAGCTGTGGAATCAAGTCGAGGAGCATCTTGCAAGCGAGTCATATGATGTGGAAGAATTTTGGATTTTTGAGCAAGGATCAAGAGTAATTTTAAAGTATTTGTAGCCGTGTCTGGAGATTTTAGTTGCTCCAGAAAATACTGAAGACTGTTATCCAAGATCTAAAAGTAGTATTTAATCAATTATCAAATAACCATTCCAAAACTATGACATATATGCAGAAAGTTTATTCTATATACTTATATATATATTATTATAATAGCATTGGGACGTACATAAGGCGAGTCAATGGCAATCATACGGAAGAGCCCAAGGAGGCAGTTTTTCTCTTGTACATCACAATACTGGAGAATGAGAGCAAGGGCCATCGTATGTTCATGAATTCGATCCTGAGCCAAATGATAGATGAGAGGGAGAACCCGGATGAGGGTGTAGTTACCTGCAATGACCGAGTCAATGATTGTTGGAACATGTTTGGCCAGTAAATCCGAATTTTCTATAGCCGCCAGAGAAACATAGCTAGAAACATTTCTCATCAGTTCTGTATTATTCTTATGGAGGAAATTGACAGCAACAGGGAGGGTCATTGACATGACACGACGATTCGTGTAATTCAAAAAGAGACATGCTAAAATGTCACTGGCTATTTTGGCATGTGGAGGTTGAACATTTCTACTTGTTGGCTTCAAATCATGATTTAGACAGGATTCCAATAGATTCACCAATGGATTCTGTGTACAGATACGCACAAACATTAGTGACATTCTGCACTCTACTTCATCAGTGCATTTATATATATGTGTACTCTATACTATTTATGTATATTCTGATAAAGTTGAGAGCGAACCTGTATCTGGATATCCATAAGATCCATCCGGTTGGATTCCCTACAAAAAAAATTATTTGTGAATGTAATATATGCATAAATTTTTTTACATGAAAATCTGTTAAATTTCAGTACAGGATTTTTTAGTGTTTCTCGTACTCGTACCTGACAGCCGCCGTGACCCGAGCAATACAAATCTCAACCACGGACTGATCATTGTCATTATGAAGGTATGCCGGTGATGAGGAAATCTCTTGGATTTTAGCAATGACACTGGGCAGTGACAAGAAAATTAAACTGTCTTTCAAGTGAAATAAATCACCAGCCTATATGCATAACGAAAAGGGGAATTTCCGAAATAAATTAATAGGAATTAAATAAGTACAAAGGATTTCCAAATGAACTGAATGATGAAAACAAACGGTAGTAAAAAGTACTACAAAATAGTAGGTAACAATCAATCAGTACAGTCTATATACATTCTATATACGTATGTATACAAATATTACAAATGATTCATTTCTAATGGCATTACTGTACAATTTTATACAGATAATTAAAGCCACAAAACACAAACTATTTCCCATTCTAAATGCATTTAACAAGACAAAAAAAATTGAGAATGTTGGAGAGGTGTGTGGTGGCAATGTGTTTTCATATTATGTACTTACTTTAGACAGATCCTTCCTGTTGAGTACGATATTCCATAGTTCATGCATACTTAGTTTCTCCCCGGGTTTTTCTGTACTACCCGCATGCGTTCTCGTACCGGGTTCCCTCACACTATATATATATATACAAAGGACATATATTACTGACTCACATATACTCATTCCGTATACATACATTTGAGCATTGAGCATATATATATATATATAAACATGTATTATGTGTCTGTGAGAATATAAATGACAACAAACACACACAGAGAATAAGAAGAATCGAGGACACACACACATACAAACTATATAATACGAAAATACTCACACATACACAATCGAAAAATGGCTATGACATCAATAGATTATTCTACTACTTTTAGAGTAAAAAAACTCACGCACAGCTATCTCTATAAGAATAACATCTTGTACGATTAGTATACACACATATCTTGTATAGTATTATACACGACTATTCTACTATCTATAGAATCTAGATTTTTCGGTTTCGGTTTTTTCGGGATAGTGAGAGAGAGAGAGAGAGAGAGTGAGTGAGTGAAGAAAGAGAGTTTTCCCCACAGCTAGTAGAAATGTACGGAAATTCTCCAATATAATATTCTTATATTATACTTTGCGTTTGATATGTAATATATATATATATTTATATGTGTAGTAGGAAGAAATAATTGGGAATTGAACTACGATATATATAGAGTGAAATTCAGAAATATCTCCAATGGAATCGTTCACAAAAAAATTAATTGATCAGCATCAGTATTGAAATAAAATAGATATACTTATATATCTATCATTATTTGTATTCCTTCATAACAATAATTCCTATACGATAGATTCCTCGGATCTTTTGTTCCTAACGAAATAAAGTATGGATAACGGAAAAACGAAAACGAAAACACTTTGCTAATTTTGACAGTTCAGTGTATGTGTGTGTGTGAGTGAGTGAATGACATTCACTGAATGTGTGTGAACAGTTGGACACAACGAATATATATTATATTGACAATGCCATAAAAACAAAAATTGTGTATAATTCTTAGTATTATTGTTGTTAATTATACTTTGATTGTTATCTTTCTCAAGTTTTAAACTTGGTGAGTGAGTAATGTGAGTATTATCAAAATTGAGAGAGAGAGAGAGAGGAAACTAGTGCGTGTTAAGTTAACACTGTTAACTATTGCATGTATACGAATTTGAAATTTCTTGCGTAAGTATACTATACTATCATATACTACTGAATTATTTTGATATTTAAAATGTCAAACTAATTAAAATCCACCTCGGCTGTCTTCTTCTTGTTCATCATAAAATCTTATATAAAAAAGATATCTACGACGGGGAAAATGCACAAGAATAACGCTGGGGTTAGTTGTGAGTGTTTACCTGTGTACAAGCTAGGTAAGTAACTACTACTAGAATTTATACCAATTAACTTTTTAATTGTCTTCTATTATACTATTATACAAAATCAAGGATATACCGTTTACTAAGTACTATATGTATTTACCTTTAGTATTGCAAATATTAATTGTGTTTAATTTGTTATAATTTCTGGACAAAGTTGTCGTAGGAGACGGCGGAGTGGGCAAGTCAGCATTGACCATGTAAGCCAATTAAAATTTTATCTATCTTTGTATATATAGTTGTTTGTTGAAAGGATATGACGGAATATTAAAGTTCACTGTTTAAATTTTACAGACAGTTCTTCCAGAAAATGTTCGTTACAGACTATGATCCGACAATCGAAGGTATATTCACACTAAATACTTATATACAATGCACTTGATGAATATCTTGAGACGGAGACGGATGATAATTATATATATATATGTTGAATACTTAATTGGGATTTCAGATAGTTATATACAACACACGGAGGTTGATGGGCAGTTGTCCGTGTTCGATGGTAAGCGCATACTATTTGCGTATATATGTATATATATTCTTGAATTCAAAATCCTATATGGAATGCATCTGTCAATATAAATATGGACTCGCTGTGTGGATGATGATTTGCTTCTTTGTTTCGTTCTTTTGTATATAGTCTTGGACACGGCAGGTCAAGAAGAATTCTCTGCTATGCGAGAGCAATACATGAGGAAAGGTACGAATTTTGGAAAATAAAGTTCATTAATGAACCTTATTTTATATATAACTGTCCTTCTTTGATTTAATGAACTATTTCATAAAAATATCAAGTTGATTTGATGTGATGAAAATGGTATGCTGTTTCTTGTTTACATAGGGGATGGCTTTCTTCTGGTATATAGTGTGACCGACAAGCAGAGCTTTGAGAATATCATGAATTTTTATGTCCAGATCCTTAGAGTCAAAGATAGGTGAGAGTCCATCTGATCTTCAATATATTATATATTGTATAATACCGACGATATTTTGTCAATGACAATTTTCACTTGATTTCATATATTACGTGTGTACTTTATCTTAATTTTTGGTCTAATAACATTGTAACAGGGACACATACCCCATGTTATTGGTAGCAAACAAAGTTGACCTGGTGCACTTACGGAAAGTATCCGAAGAGCAAGGTCGTGAACTGAGTGTCCGACTCAATATTCCTTATATAGAGACCAGTGCAAAGGATCCACCTTTGAATGTTGACTCTGCTTTCCATGAGGTCCGTAACAAATTCTTATTGACACTTTACACACCACTATATAATTGCTCATTAACTATAATAAATGCACACAAACAAACTGTATATATATAAACTTGAATGAAAACAAATAACACTTATATTGCATAAGTATAAGTACATATATCACCTCAAGTTTTCTATTTACTATTTGTACTTCTTATCTTATTCTTTGTATTTTATTATTATTATTATTATATCTGTTTTGACACAGGACACTTAATAATAACTGTAAAGTTTACATATATGAATATATATATATACTATATATAAGAAAATAAGAATATATATAGCAAAAGTAAATGGGATAGAGAGAAAATCAGACAATTCACTTGGCGAGGCTTTGAACAAGACTTTTCATTTTTCACTCTTTGTGTTTCTTAAATTATATTTCTCTGTTCTCTGTGTGTGTTTATAAAATTTCTTACTGTATATATAATTCTTATAGTTGTGCGCCTTTCACAGTGACCACTGTCAATCCTTGGATATATAAATAGAGATATTATATTGTTTTCGTTACTTAATTACCTTTGGAATCCTTTGAGAAATCCATCAAATCCGTCAGTGTACTCATTAGAAATGTCTTGCATTTAGATCTGAATAATTGAACATTGGAACAAAATGTGCAAACAAACATACGACTGTTCTAATAATCTTCTAAAGACTAATGCAAGCAGTCATAGGTATATGTAGGAAAAAACTATGTGTGCATTTTGTCTATGTGTGTGAATATCCTATATGTATAGGGATTTTAATGTGGAGAAATGAAGTTTTTAAGCCTGCTTTTTTTGCCCGTATAGGATTTTAAAACTCTTGTCATGTTTTTTACAGCCTGAGGTTATGTATAATATCATTCATGAATCATAGTACTTGAACGAGTATGTACCTGTAATTTAACTTACTATATACACGTGTGTAGTATATACAGCGTAGTCTTCGCATATACATTATATGCATGGAAAATAAACGTTAGATTATATTAAAAAAAGACCACGAGGACAACAGATTATTGTGCCTTAATCAAACATCACAATTTATGATTGATTTGATACATAGCTTGCATGAGTCGCGCTCCGTAACGTGTAAAGCAGTAACATAATATGTCATATTATGACATATATATTTATAGCTAATATCTTTATAAATTGTCCGTCACTGATTCATGCTTTTTTAATCCCTTTATCATATGCCTCACACACTTATATTGTGTGTGGACTTTCTCGTGTGTGTTTTCCCGTATATTTATATACACATATATACAGTAATATACACGTGATGATATTCGACGACATTATTGGATTGATACATAATTGGAGAATTCTTGAAATCTAAATGCCACATTCTACCGGGTAGAATATATATGCGTGAATGCCTTTTGTTGTTGTTTCCTTTTGGAGAATTCCCCCTTTTTATATATAATCGGTTTCTGTTTGTGAATTTCATTTATATAGGTAGTCCGAATAATCCGATGCTTCCCACACGCCGAGGACTGGAAGCGAAACAAGAAAAAATGTATTGTTATGTGAATTTCTTCTATAAACATGTCCATATTTATATATATACATACATATATTTCAATTCTACACAACATATTATTCTACATGTTTATATATGAATAATGAATACATATGGGAAGAATTCAAGAATGTTGGTCTGAATCCGAATACGGTATGAACTTTTGGAATCGCAGTTATATTATATATATAATACTGTACGAATTCCAACCCGAGAAACAAAAGAAATTGCGCACACACCAACCAACAATTTTATTCTGCTAATACCCGGAAACTGAAACAAACAATTGTAAGTACGTTTGTTGTTTTGGTTAACCAAGAAAACAATATATAAATAAAGGACAGGAACAATCTCAAATTTCAAAATCTCAATATATATTATATGATAAATACGTATTCTCTAATACTAAATAAATAAGTAAAACTACTGAAAAATGTATACATGAATATAGATTTTGAATTCTGAATGATTTTTCAGTGATTTTCTCGTACGCGTTATATAGTATGTACATACTTTGATAATCATATACATATTTTACGCCCACACTATATACTTATATATCTTGACTTTTGAATAAGGCATTTTGTTTCATTATATTTATTTTATACATATTATGTACAGCAAATACAAAAAGATTCTCGTCTATATATTTTATTTTTTTTGTATCGCACATTTCCCAAGTTAAGTTTTTTCTCTGTACTTTGGAATTTGTCAAATAATATATATAAAATATAAATATACATATTAAGTATATATTTGTAAGAGAGTATTTAAATATAATGTATACAATGTGTAAATCTGTAAATATATTTCTACAAGAGTATACTTACATTATTTTATGTTGTTAGTTTTTTATATATATATATAATCTAGGTATAGTCTATACTGTATAGATAAATTGTGCTACTGCGAATTGTTTCATTAAATTGTGTTACTGCGAATCTTCGACTGTTTTCATATATCTGTATATGCGTTCGAATAATCTGAGAGGCTATGTGTAAACTATAAAAGTCAGTATTTTTTAAATTATACAAGTATTGTATATTCGGCAATGCGAATTAATATATCCTTTTTAAGCATGGAATGAATGTTTTATTTTTGGAACTGCTATATATATATATATACTTTGTGTAAATATATATATAACCTTAAATTACTATCATCATGATTATTATAATGATAATTGTATAATAATGCGGAAAAACTGCTGAAAGTTGTATACATGCTGTAAAAAAAATACTCAAAGTTATAATGGCGCAATACACGCGTCGGGATTAAGACAAAAAATCTTTATCTGTATTACAATTGTGCGTCAAGCTTATAAAAATTCATTGAGTATATTAGTATATACACGTAGATTTAAAAGTACATATGAAAATATGATGATGAAAACAAAAACACAGAAAATGAGACAGAATACATATATAGGAACAAGAATTCGGAATTCATCATATAGTCTTAAAATTATCCTTTGAACTTTCACTTTTACATTTACAGATATGTATACAGCTTTTATTATTATTAATTATGAAAATAACTATTCGTCAAAAACAAAAACTTTTACAATGAAATATGAATCAGAGAATCCGCAATTGTAGAAAGAAATATGAATCAGAGAATCCGCAATTGTAGAAAGAAATATGAATCAGAGAATCCGCAATTGTAGAAAGAAATATGAAAATATTAATTATAAAAAGTATGTTGTATATATAAATATCATATTATATAAGGAAGATAAACAAAAACTGTCCAACTTAATGATTATGTAAAAATGTATAAGCAGCGGAATGTTTGTATTCTATATATAAGGATGTAATAATATATATTAGGGAAATAATTTAACGATTTACTATAAAACAGTTAATTATTATTACAGGCTACTCGAGTAAAATA